>JAPFQT010000459.1:0-107410 GCA_027627225.1 Congeria kusceri
GAACCTGAAATAAAAAAAAGTATAAAGTATTTATTTTATGGTTTTGGACACTATGTTTTATGTTTTTTGAAAATAATTATTTTGTGTGTCTCTATGTTTTCGGACACTTTCAGAAAAGGACTTAATTGTGCTCTATGTTTTCAGGCAGATACTTATTGGGGGGGGGGGAGGGGGGGTGACCCAAGGGAATTTGACAAATGTTATTTTGGGGGGTCTAATTCCTCACCCAAGAGTCAAGCATATTTGTCGAAATCCCCTCAGTGGGAGATGCTATATGTCTATCAAATGGCCCGGGGGCCTGTATTACCAGGATCTAAAATCCGACCAAAGTCTATTACCTCGAGACCCGGAATTATTTGGAATGTCAAATATCCGCCTGTCGGTAATCGCTTTCAGTCTAAAGTCCCGTATATGCCCGCCGCTCAACCACGTAGGGGACAACATTGATAGGTGCATAACACCCACTATCATTAAATGTTTCACAGGTCCTCTTGTTCATTAATTTAATCTTTCTAAGTCAACCATGCTGGACCATGCATGTCAATTAGGAAGTTGTATATGGCTTCAATATAGGCTCATACAGTAACGTGTCATAAAAAACTCCTCTAGCAATAAAGGCAGCCATCATCGAACAAGCGCGTCTGTAATTGATATTTTATGATAATATTTATGCTTTGTTTTTGAACAATTTTTTTGTGACTCTTAATATTTGGACATTAAAAGAATAATTATTTTGAAGTGCCAGAAAACATTAAATACCAAATACATAATATACAATAACGCTACAAGTCATGGACACAATAGCCTCTGTTGTTGTTGTTTTTTTAAACTTAAAATATGACATTTGTCATTTGAATGCTAGCAGTGTCCCAATAACGCTATTAAGCCAAATAAATATAAAAATGCCATGCACTCGGGCGGCCATGATTTTTTTAACAAATCAAAATGTCAAAACACTGTATTATGTGAAGTTAGAATAAGACATCAAACATAGAATGGACATGATTTTTGTTCTATTTTCAAATAAAACTGAGCATTTCATGTTTTTTTTATATATGTTTGTTATATTCTGTCAATAATTTTGTTATAATTAGCATGTTTACAGGACCTTTTCATTAAAACTGATTGAGTCTTTGATCATTTTGACTGTATTTATGAACTGTGTTTTACTGATGCGGTTATATATATGCAGGTGTCTATTGCACAAATTACTCTGCAAAATTCGCAAATTACAAATGGTAAACTGCATATAAAACATTGCTGTAATAAAACAGATTATTCTATGTTTGACGTCTTATTCCAACTTCACATAATAGTGTGTTCAAGTATATTTTGGTAGAGAACCACACAAGGAACATTTTTGTGCAATGATTGAGAAATCCAACCACAGGTTTCTCAGGTGAGCTAAAAAGAAGATGCAACATCCATACAGATTCGTAACAAGTTTGGAATACTGATTGGAAATTTACCAAAAGGCGTTGAGTCGCTTATCTGAATTTAAGAATACCACTACCGGATCGACCCTACTGCAGGATGCCTATACTAAAGTCCTAATTTATAAAATTTTCTACTTTCTTCTACACAAAACATTCCGATGAAATTAAAATTTGGCCCACTAATTATTAAACTCTGAATTTATTACACCTACCGTTTGCGAATCGCTGCTACTGCCAGACGCCTCTTGTTCCGGGCCACGTGTGTTTGCATTCAGCCTCGCTCTAAAGCGGTGGCGGTCACCGATCGTGTCAATTCCTAATCTTATTAAGTCTGTGTCTGTCAATGAACGTGCAATATCGTCGTCAATACGTTCATTAAGAAATAGATCCAATAAAGCAATGTGCCCAATTTCAAGGAGTGCGCTTTTCAACTTCTCTACTGCCATGATCTTATTGTGTTTGCTCTCTTCTAAACTAACAATTTTCAAGCAAATTCCTAGTGTCACACATTCTCTAATTATCTTTAATTCTCACCCAGCTTTATTGTTTTTAATTAGCCAAGATCTCGCTACACCTAAGTAATCTGACCTTAGCTGATAAGCCATACAACAACAGATCAAGTTTACATTGAGCTATTTTGTAAGGCTGGACAGAAACCATTCACGTGACATTTATCAAGCGACAACGTAAAAGAACGAGTGTTCCGAATGAAAATAATATCAAACAAAATGATAGCGAGTGAAAAGAACAGCATACCATGATAACCGCACAGCATACCATCATAAACACACAGCATACCATCATAAAAACACAGCATACCATTATAAACACACAGCATGCCATCATAAACACACAGCATACCATCATAAACACACAGCATACCATCATAAACACACAGCATACCATCATAAACACACAGCATACCATTATAAACACACAGGATACCATCATCAACACACAACATACCATTATAAACACACAGCATACCATCATCAACACACAACATACCATTATAACCACACAACAAACCATTATAAACACACAACATACCATCATCAACACACAGCATACCATTATAAACACACAGCATACCATCAGAAACACACAGCACACCATTATTATCACTCAGCATACCATCATAAACACACAGCATACCATTATAACCACACATCATACTATCATAAACACACAGCATACCATCATAAACACACAGCATACCATCATAAACACACAGCATACCATGATAACCTCACAGCATACCATCATAAACACACAGCATACCATTATAACCACACAACATACCATCATAAACACACAGCATACTACATAAACACACAGCATACCATCATAAACACACAGCATACTACATAAACACACAGCATACCATCATAAACACACATCATACCATCATAAACACACAGCATACTACATAAACACACAGCATACCATCATAAACACACAGCATACCATTATAACCACACAGCATACCATCATAAACACACAGCATACCATTATAACCACACAGAATACAATCATAAACACACAGGATACCATTATAAACACACAGCATACCATCATAAACACACAGCATACGATCATAAACACACAGCATACTATCATAAACACACAGCATACTATCATAAACACACAGCATACCATGATAACCTCATATCATATTATAAAATCAATCATCATTTCAATGAACCATACAGCATGTCAACAGTCAACATAAGACAGTCTAGGCGTTCCATATGTATGGAACGCCTAGACTGTCTTATGTTGACTGTTGACATGCTGGATGGTTCATTGAAATGATGATTGATTTTATAATATGATATGAGGTTATCATGGTATGCTGTGTGTTTATGATAGTATGCTGTGTGTTTATGATAGTATGCTGTGTGTTTATGATGGTATGCTGTGTGTTTATAATGGTATCCTGTGTGTTTATGATTGTATTCTGTGTGGTTATAATGGTATGCTGTGTGTTTATGATGGTATGCTGTGTGGTTATAATGGTATGCTGTGTGTTTATGATGGTATGCTGTGTGTTTATGTAGTATGCTGTGTGTTTATGATGGTATGCTGTGTGTTTATGTAGTATGCTGTGTGTTTATGATGGTATGTTGTGTGGTTATAATGGTATGCTGTGTGTTTATGATGGTATGCTGTGAGGTTATCATGAAATGCTGTGTGTTTATGATGGTATGCTGTGTGTTTATGATGGTATGATGTGTGTTTATGATAGTATGTTGTGTGTTTATGATGGTATGCTGTGTGTTTATGATAGTATGCTGAGTGTTAATAATGGTATGCTGTGTGTTTATGATGGTATGCTGTGTGTTTATAATAGTATGCTGTGTGTTTATGATAGTATGCTGGGTGTTTATGATAGTATGTTGTGTGTTTATGATAGTATGCTGTGTGTTTATGATGGTATCCTGTGTGTTTATGATGGTATGCTGTGTGTTTATTATAGTATGCTGTGTTGTTATGATAGTATGCTGTGTGTTTATGATGGTATGCTGTGTGGTTCTAATGGTATACTGTGTGTTTATGATGGTATGCTGTGTGTTTATGTAGCATGCTGTGTGTTTATGATCGTATGCTGTGTGTTTAAGTAGTATGCTGTGTGTTTATGATGGTATCCTGAGTGTTTATAATGGTATGTTGTGTGTTTATGATGGTATGCTGTGTGGTTATCATGGTATGCTGTGAGGTTATCATGGTATGCTAAGTGGAACGATCGGGTCTTTTTTTTAAGAGAACAAGCCCTTAGCCACTTTCTAGTTTTGTAATCATCAATTGCAGGGTAATGTATTAAATATAATGGATGCGATCTTACAACATATTGGCCTACAAAGGCTCGTTACAGTATTTGACAGGGAAAATATAACACCGGACATTGTTTGCGCATTGTCCATGTATGAAATGAATTGCTTGGGAGTGCATAATCGAGCCGATGTTATGAAACTGCGGACAGCATGTTGTCATTATGGAAGTTTTCAACCACGTAGGGCAAGTGCAGGATCCGGTTCGCCGTCCTTCGAGATTCCGAAAAGGATTCTTGAAGACCTATTAGAAACTGGATTTACAATTAAAGAAATATCCGAACTACTTTCGGTCTCAGAAAGCACGTTATTTCGACGAATGCGTGTTTACGGTTTACAAAAACACAGGTTTACTGAAATTGATGATGACCGTCTTACCCGCATTGTAAACGAAATTGTCAAGGCATTCCCACGCTGTGGTGAGAAAATGATAAAGGAGTTACTGGGACATAAAAACATTCACGTAAGTAGTATATCAGTACCTATGATACAATACTATACAACACAAAATGTATTTTAGAATGGTGTCTTTTGGCGAATATTGTATATTTGAAATCATTTATTTTGATTCGTTGTTTTTCATCAATTCACTGCGGATGTATGTAAGCGGTAATTTATTACAGGGTAATTTGCTTTTTAAAATACTATGTACAACATGTTCACATATGTTTCTCAAAAATATCACATTAATATCGGGTGACTATTTCTTTTACATCTTGTTAAAGGAATGTATTTTCAGCTTTGATTTTAACCTCGACTATTAGAAGAATATGTGAGCTTTCCTACTCGCCCCGACGTCGGTGTCCGAGTCTAAAAGTCTTGTAACTTCCAACTACATGTAAATAAGTTATTTACGTGAAACTTGGAATATACATATGTCATTAGTTCCAGCATCAGGTGCAACATTACCCACAACTAATTTTTTTTTTTTTTTTACAGTGTTATTCTCCTTTATCACATAGATATTCTGATTAAGGTTTATATTCACAAGTCTTGTAACTTCAAAACTACATTATTCACTTGAAACTTGGAATAGTATCACCTCCGACGTAAATGATGCGATCCGATTGGCTTAGAGCGGTCACATGACCATGGGGTATTTTCCATACAACATGGGCAGGGTTTCACCTTAACTTTTGGGAAGTGGTGGTCCACAGGACCTGCTACCTTCAAAGCCTACTGATCCGATACTGTATGAACTGGTCCCGAAAATCAAAATACGTCGAACTGCATAGTGCATACAATAGTTCAAACAAATGATTCTCAGAATTGAAATCAGAAAATATGTTCAGCACACATGAACATCTATTATTCATTATATATTTTTGTATAATACAGTTTAGATCAAAATGTTTCATGAGCATTGTTGTTTAAATAAAGATGAGACGTCAACTTCTTAAAATTGACCTACATTGGAGATACATGCGTTTTCGTGTGCTAAGCAATAAACACGCAATTAGAGCAATTAAAAATATAATTATATATCGTTATATGATTTGGCTATCCGTTCCTTAACGTTTTGCAATCATTGTCACAATGCGGATACCTAGACCTGAATTTTGTTTACTTCGATTGTTTTTTTAATAGAGATACAATTAAAAACTGCCTGTTGTAAAAACAAAAACAATAATAAACTGTGTCAAAAAGGGAATACGTTGTTAAACTAGTAATGAGCCAGGAGTAATATAATCGATCGAAGCTATTATAAGCTCATTATTTTTACAATATATGTTATTTGATTAAATTTGTTTTAAATAATGAAAGGTTATTAAATGACTATATTTAATTATTATCAATGGAAATTGCTTCACTAAAATGCGACTTCAATGCCCGTCACTGTATTCTTAACCACAAATGATAATTCAGAAATCCACAATTGGAACAAGTCCAAAAACAACTGGTCACCGGACCGGTCGTCCTTCAATGACAACCGAAAAATCACAGGTCACGGACCGACAGACACGCGTTAAGGTCGAACCCTGGCCATGGGTATATTTCAATACCTCACAGAAGTCTAATGACGCAGTGTAATGAAGTATTTTTGTTTATTTTCGTAACGTCGTTGTATGTGTTTCGCGTTATTTTGTAAGTTTTTCTTTCGTTTTAATTTTAAATGATATCAATTAAAATGTATAAATGTGTTCAACATTTTGTGCATGGGCGGGTGGCCTTGTATACCACAATAAAGATTGAATTGAATTAAACTGAAACCAGTGAAAGGTAGTCGGTGAGATATATTCGTTACACTGTTGGGATATACACCCTCAGTGGTTTCATAACAGTTACAAACAGTGTAACTAATTATACATTTGCCATCAACTCCAGCCTCAGGTGCAACATTCCCAATAACTCTGTTTTGTATTTTGGCATAGTTATGTCCCTTTTCACATAGATTTTCAGATTTAAGTTTTTATTCAAAAGTTGTATAACTTAAAAACTTGACAGGTTATTCACTTGAAATTTGGAATATACCTTTGTCATTAACTACAGCATCAGGTGCCACAACCCACATAACCCTGTTTTGTAGTTTGACAGATGGATGCCCACTTTTCAAATAGATTTTCTGGTTAAAGTTTTGTTCCAAAGTCTTATAATTCTAAAATACATAAGGTATTCACCTTAAATTTGGAATAAATTGTCAAAGTAATTGCCCAAACTCGGATTCGTATTTCAACGAATGTGTGCCCCTTCCACTTTCCAAAATATGTATCAGCAGAAGTACTTTGAATAGTCGAGCGTGCTGTCCTCTGACAGATCTTGTTTCTAACCATTGTCTTTCAAGCAGTTATATTATTTTGCATGAGGCGTATTTAATAAATTTATCATTATTTATAGAAAAACAGACGCGCGTGCATTTAGTTTTAATGCATGTCAACTTAAGATGTTTCTTAATTAAAGGGGCATATCGACGGTATTTCCCACATTTTAATAGTATTTCATAAAGCATATATGTAGGTTTTATTATGGCCCCACTTGAAAGGGGAGCATATAGATTTGCCCTCGTCCGTCCGTCCGTCGGCTTTTTGTGTCTCTCGTAATTGAAAAAGTATTACTGCTAGAGTGATGAAACTTTATAAACATATTAATCAGCGTGTGAACCTGTGCACCTGGGTATTTTGGTGCAGTTTTTTCCGACATCAGCGGAGTTATGGTCCCTTTTTTTAGCAAAAAATGACATTTTTGGACTTGTGTCGCGCGTAACTCAAAAAGTATTACTGCTAGAGTGATGAAACTTTACAAACATATTAATCAGCATGTGAACTTGTGCACCGGAGTATTTTGGTGCATTTTTTCCAACATCAGCGGAGTTTTGTGACAGCCAGCGTAATGTAGCCAGTAGGGGCATCCCATCCGTGTCCTACGGACACATGTCTAGTATAATTATAAATATCTAGGAGTTCTACATTTATTATTTCAGATACCAAGAGCTCAACTTCGTGATATATTACAGATACATAATGAAAATCGTATTAAAGACCGAACAACAAGACGGCTTCATCGGCGTATATACCACGTACAAGGACCAAATCATATGTGGCACATAGATACGAATCATAAACTAATTCGGTGGTATTTTATTATATCTGCTGGAGTGGATGGATTTAGTAGAATGATTATGTTTATGAATGCCGTAGACAACAATAGGTCTGATACTTTGGTAGAGTTGTTTAAACTAGGTGTGGCTAAGTTTGGAACACCATTACGTGTTAGAATAGATATGGGTATGGAAAATATTAAAATTGCTGACCATATGCTACAGCATCGCGGATTTGGAAGCGTTATAGCAGGGAAAAGTGTACACAATCAACGCATTGAACGTTTGTGGAGGGATGTTTATGAAGGCGTTTTGGGATTTTACTCCGATTTGTTTACCTTCCTAGAAGATGAAAGTATTTTGGATATCATGAATCCGGTACATATTTATGCACTCCACTATGTATATATGCATAAGATAAATGAAAAACTTCAATGGTGGTGTGGCGCATGGAGTACACACAGATTGCGTACAGTTCGATCAACACCACTCAAACTATGGTCAAGTGGTGTTCTGAACAACCCGGTCCCCGATGTTCCAGAAGACACAGCATTAGATTCTCCGGATACTAACAACGAGATCTTCAATGGAAGCATTACCGACAGTCGTCCAATTTTCGGAAGAACAGAAATTCACATCAGCGACAGCTGCAGTCGAGAACTTGCACAACACTGTCCTCAAACTTGGACAAGTTCAAACTATGGAATAGAAATATATGAGAAGGCAGTGTCAATTTTAGAAAGCAATGAGTGATTAACTTCGTAAAATCTAGTAAACCTTGTGTATAGTGTATTCGTATACCGCAGCTTAAACGTGACCATACACTGATTGTTTGTGTAGGCTTTTGAAAAAAATCCAACGAAAGACAATGTTTACGAAAAATAACCTAAACCTGTACCTAAAGAAAGTGGAAAGGTTTCAGATGTCTCTCAGACAATTTTCTATAGTTTACCCAATCAAACCGAATTTCTAAATATGTAAAGAAAATGATTTAATGTGGCGAAAAATTAAGTGTCACTGTGTGTGAAGACACCTCTGTCCGATTGAGTTCATGGTTCCTTCCATGAATGTGCTGCGATTCCTTGTATAAAATGAGTAAGTCGAGACATTTATAAAGAATGTTAAGTTTTGCGTTTTGACGTTGTAATAGTATATACTGGTAGTTGATCCTGATAATCACTTAAATATATGTATATATATGCAGTTAACTTGGTCAATAGACATGCTTGAAATCTTCGTATGGCGTTTACGTTCTAGAGGATTCATTTTTACTGATTACGTTCAAACTTCGTTTGAACTTGAATCTCGATCAAACTTGTTTGAATACGAGTTGAGTTGGTTTTGTAATAAAGGGAAAAGAATATTTTACACTCTTGGTGTCACTTTTTTCGATTTTTTAAGGGTTAGATTTTTTCTATTCGGCTCGCCTCGCGACCCAAGATTTTCATTCATAATTGAATTAGGACGTCGCATAACGTACTATTTTATTTTCTTCGCCAGTACAGTCGTATTAATTGATCCTACATTGAAAGATGTTGACTTAACTTTTCCCAACATGTCATGTTCTAATCAAATTCATTATCGTAATGATAACCATTTGACAAATTAAACTATATTCAAAATGGCACTTCCTACTTTCGCGTGGTCGACTGGCCTAAAGCTGTTGGGATCAAAGTTCTTTGACTGTTTAATTTTGGAAATGTGGTATCTTTAGTTGTTCTGCGAACAGCTAAAAACTGAATTCTTACCGTTTGCAAAGTTTTTAAAACAGACCGGTACGGCTCCTAACAAATGATAAAGAAATGGGTGTCTGAAATCGTACATGTACGCAAGGCAAATAAACGATACCATTCGATTATATTACTATCTATAACCGGAAAATAACATGATTAAATAATATTTTAAATAATATATTATTTATATTATTTTATAATAATATTTTATTTCAAGGTCGTGCAAATATCCCACGCTCAAGGAATTAATATTAATAAAGAAACAAAATAGCGATACAAATGATGGAACATGTACTTATATATACATGTTGCTAGAGGGACTGAATAACTCTATATTAGGCTATGGTATAAATCGACAATGCATATATACGTTATTCTGATTTATTGTGACAGAAAACAATAGAACGTAATATATAGTGACTTTGATTGTAGGTATAATTACACAAAACAGACGTGGTAAAACGAGAAATATAAACTCAATACGATCAGTGACGGAACTGGAGACATGACAATCAAAAAAGTGTTTTAATTATGACAAATTATACAAAATTAACAATGTGCATACACTGAATCTTAAACCAGAAAAATATCAAACATTTTAATGCACCAAGACATTGATACACAAGAATATCGATGACACTTTAGACTTATACAGAATGTGGTCATGTAAAAGTGACACTATTTAATTATTTTCTTTGAAAATTCTAAACTTTAAAGACATTTGCAAAAAAATTTTTCCAACGACAGATTTTCTTAAAAATTTGCACAAACATGTGTCAAACGTATCTTCAAACAGTCTTAAAAACTACAGGTCACCGGCCTTGTTCCGGAATTTTGGGTTTTAAATACGGTACCTGTCAAAGCCCTTTTTTTCAGTTTGTGTGACTACAAATGCTCAATTAGGTGTAAAAAACATGTTTGTTTCAGGTTACATGCCCCAAAAAATAAGGGTAGGTAGGTCGAGATTTTTTTAATTATTTTTGGGGTAAATGGACAACTTGAAGATTCTAAAACTGAATAAATATTCAAAACATATCAGTAATATCCTGAAACATTGTTTATAAATGGATACTATCAAAACAAAACACTTATTTATCCAAAACACATTTAATTATTGAAAAAGGTAAATAAAACCAAAATCAATCTGACAAACCCAATAAAATGTTCTAGGGTCGGGTCATTTTTTTTAGGGTAGGTCGGGTTACCTTAAACAAACTTTTTTTTTACGCCTTATATGAAGTGTTCATATTCAAACAAAGACGGACATTTTTAAACGCATCTTTTTTAATGTTTCGTTTGGCAATATACAAGTGCAGTTTAAAGATACAAGCGCTTTATCTATAGATCCCGTTAAAAAAAAAAGACCTTAAATGGACACTTAAGAAAGGTAAATTACGCATTTAATATGCCTTTTAAAACATCCAAAAATAATCAAATATACAAATACCTTTTGTTCCAAGCGACAGATTTTTTTTAAAAATTCCATATACATGTGTCATTGTGTACTGAATCTAAAACAGTGTTAAAAGATAGGGTTCACCGGCCTTTTTCAGTTTTTTTTCCGGTAATATTGGGTGTCGAATACGATACTTATCGAAGCCACTTTTTTTCAGTTTGGAATTTTTATCAATGTTATAAGTATATAGAAGTGCTTTTTTCAAACAAGGTTATGGTTCTTTCTACTGGTATCTTTTCACATGTCTTGTTTTGCAATATACAAGTGTATTTTGATAATAAAAAACGCTTTTCCTACATTTACTGTTAAAATAATGAATTTGACTGGACATTTAAGTAGGTCAACTGGGTAGTAATAATAAATTCTGAAACGTCATTTATTATGCATCAATATATTTTGTTCCAAACGATAGATTTTCTTAAATTTTCGCACATACATGCACCAATGTACAACAGAAAATTAATAAAAATAATGAGTCGCTGAATTTGTTTAGGAAATATTGGACTTTAAATAGGGTACCTGTGTAGCCTTTTTCATGTTTCGTGTTAACGTAAACAACATGTCAATTGCCAAAATAGAATAGAGATATTTAATGGATCTTTTCTGAACTGATTTCTTTGGCAATACATTGTATACGTGTGGTTTTGATTATTAATATGCTTTATGAACTTTTAACCATTGACTGGAACTTAATGACTTACAAAGATTTATATTTATTTATTGAAATTACTATATGGTTACCTATATACAATGAAGAAAAATAAAGCAAAAGGAGAAATTAACCCAATTATTTTCTTGTTGTTGCGAACGTCTTTAAGACTGATGCAAAGCCGCCTAACATTTTAAGACAAAAACCATATTCTTATATTATTTCTAAGATACTTCTATGATAGTTTGCAAAAACTAAGAAATTGCTTAACTTAAATTACTAACTTTAATTCTGTTTGTTTGTTTGTTTGGATGTTTCGCCGTTTTTAACAGTATTTCAGTCATATCACAGCGGTCAGTTAACCTACTCACACTTTTCCTGGGCAAGCTTAGCCGATCTAAGTGGTTTACCAGTACTAAGTGCACATACCTATGCCAATAACTGACAACTGCCCTACTTGAATCAGAGGTAGGGGGAGAATGGCCGTAGAAATAATTTCATGACCAATCCACTCACAAGTTTTGTGACCGGGCAGGGGTTCGAACTCACAATCCATGAATTGACAGTCCAGCGCTCTACCAACTGAGCTAGCCGGGACTGACAACTTTAATTCTGATACATGTAGTTGGCTGTTTATGAATACTGCTTTGGTTTGTCCACAGAATGACAATAACAAGTATCAAATATATAATAGCTGAACAAATATATGCACAACAGAACAAAGATGAATACAATTACAATTATAATTCAAACTAGATGTGCCATAAAAAAGCAATGCAACTACAAAAAAAATGCATTATCATGGAAACTGTTATGAATATTTAAGATATAAATGTATTACTAATGTTATTTATTTAGGATTTTTGGAAACTATATAAGATCTTCAAACGTGGTACTATGGTATTACTAATCCATGGTAAGGTTACAATGTTGTAATCAATATAGAGATTTGTTATAATAATAGTTAAAATAGTTTAAATTTAGTCTTTTGTACAGGCACAAATTCTGGACAAAAAAATCAGCAACAACTAGAGCTTTCACTAAAGGTGACTTATAACCCCACATACCGCTTTGGCACAGACGTAGAGCTTTGACACAGATGGAGAGCTTTGACACAGATTAATGTATTGACTGACAAAATGACCAGCATAAAGAAAAATGGGCTTGAAATGCAAAATGAAAATTACAAGCGGAAACGATGCACAGGTATTTGACCTTGAATTGTGACCTTGACCTTTGACTGATAAGCATGAGACATGTGCGTGACACATTGTCTAGTCATGTGGAGTAACAATTTGAAGTAATATTAAAATCCTTCCAGGTATTTAGAAGTTACGGAGAGGAACACAATGCAAATATTAAACCTTTGACCTTAAATTGTGACACTGACCTTTGACCTACAAGCATGGGTCATGTACGCGACCCATCATCTGGTCATGAGAATAATTATTAGAAGTTATGTGAAATCCTACTAGTTATTACGAAGTTATGGAGCGGAAATGAAATACAAGTATTTGATTTTTTACTTTGACCTTTGATGGACAAACATGGGTCATGTGTAACACATCTTCTGATCATGGGATATAATAATCTGAAGTTATATTAAAATCCTTCCATGCATTACAACGTTATGGAGTGGAAACCAAATACAAGTATTTTACCTGTATTTGACATTTGATCTTGAATTGTGACCTTTACCTTTGAAGGACAAGCATGGGTCATGTACGCGACACATTGTCTGGCCATGGGGAATAATTATATGAAGTAATATTAAAATCATTCCATGCATTAAGAAGTTATGGAGCGGATACAAAATACACGTTTTTGACCTTTGACGGAAACGCGTGGGTCATGTGCACGACACATCGTTTGGTCATGGGGAATAATAATATGAAGTTATATTAAAATCCTTCACGTCATTACGAAGTTATTACAAGTTTAAGAAGTTAAAACAAAGCATATGAGTTGTGTCTAGTTCAAGCTTATGCCCTTCGTGCCCCCTCCCTTTGATATTTTTGCCTTAGGCATTGGTCTTTGATTAACGATAATATTTAAGTAGTTTAGGGGCAAAACATATTTCCACTGTCTTCTTTTTTCTTTAAAAATGTCATGTTTAAGATTATATACATTACATAAGCTTTGGGGTCAGCTTGGGGGCATGTGCCCCCTGTGCCCCGCCTGACATGCTCTTGGTAATGAAGCTTCCCATTAAGTTTCATTGAATTTCAGCCAGTAGTTGCTGAGAAATAGCCCAGACAAGAAATTTGGATGGAAGGACAAAGCGGAGTATATATGCTCCCCTGAAAAGTTTGTTTATTTTAGTCCATAGAAGGTATTCAAAAATGCGTAATCGTATCTGTCAAATAGTTGCTCATCTACAGGAAGAGATTCTCCCACAGAGGCTCTAGGCAATGTCAAACAATTTATGCACGTATTTGCTGTTGGGATGAAGGATGAGGAGCATTCTACAAATTGAATTGATGGTGACAACTTGAAGCCCAATACAGGTTCTTCATCTGCTCCTGTGACAAACTGCAGAATAGACTGCAGATTTATTCCCATACGTCTTCCACCTGAAAGATTAAGGACAGAATATGTCTAACAAAAGAGCAATGACACAGGACAGAGCAATAGATACGTATAAGAAGTTTGCCAAAATTGAGTATTACCGGCATTAGTGGTGCGATTAAAAATATTACAGGTAATAAGCTTGCTTTGAACACTCATCTTTACTATATAATTATCAGTTTAACATTTACCTTTTTTGCAATCTGTTTGGCAATGTTTGAGCATTCAGTGTATTAATATTCATTATATATCATACTGTCAAACTTAAACTGTGAATGTTTTTGCCAAAGAAAGGTGATGTCTTATTTTTAACTTTCTTGATTACCTAAAGCCCATTATCAAACACATCAAAGATTGCATGATCACACACCAATTGTGCTTCACAGAGCACTTTAAAGGGACTAAACTCCAGATGGTCCAGTCCTAAAAACACGGTATTTTAAAATCGGGAATACCTGGTTCAAGGAAAGTGCAAGCTAACGCAACTTCTATTTTTCAATGAAATATACAGTTTGTGACAGTATTTGGTCCGTGTTCTATACAAATAGTGATGGTTTCTACACGTTTTTACCATTTAGGCATTACTACCAGAAACGCAGATTATTATGCCCATCTTGAGTTCAGTATCTTTAAGCTCAAGAAAGCTTACAAAAATGGAGGATACAAGGAAAAATGGGACCGACAGATGGACAGACAGACATTAGCAAACCAATTTACCCTGCCATCTTCGATAGGGGGGGGGGCATAATCAATATATTAGGTCAAATCTATTATAATACAAGAGCTGTTATGCCCCCTCTAGGTTAAAATCAATCTTTAAAATATCAAGTTTGATGATGATCAGATGAGAACTGTTGGACATAGGGATCAGAAACTGCTAAAAAGGCCAATTTTACATAAATAAAGGGCCTTAACTGCACAGTCCGTAGGGGGATTAGTTAATAATCGAACTTGATCAAGATATTATGCCCAGATGTTCATGAAGTTTGGTTGGATCAGATGAAACCCCTGAAGCAGCCAATTTTATATAATTCAAAGACCATAACTCTATAATACCTGGGGCAATGACCGATAATCCAACTTGGTTGAGATATTATGCCCACAAACATTTTCATGAAGTTTGGTGAAGATCAGATGAAAACGGTTGGACACAGAGGGCAGAAACGGCTAAAAACGCCAATATAAGATAATTCAAAGGCCCTAACTTAACAATTCATGGAGAGAATTGGCCGATTATCGAAAATGGCCGAGATTCTATGCCCATCAACATGTACATGAAGTTTGGTTAAGATCGGATGAAAACTATTGGACTTAGAAAGCGGAAACAAAAGTGGTCTATTGACAGCCAGACCGACCGACATTAGCAAACCAATAAACCCCGCCATCTTCGATGGGAGGCATTATAAGATATTTATTTACTCAATTTGACATATTTCACACTGCAAAATACCCAAGTCCCAATTGCAGATAGGGACTTTTTTTCCAAAATAGGTCATTAAAAAAGGCATGTATTATTTACTTACTTGCTACTTCTCTTATATACTTGATAAACTTTGCATAAACTGCCTTTTCCACCACTTCTTTATTGCTCCCCGATTCACTGAAGGATGGCTTCAGAAGGCTGGTCAGTTTCTTAATTGTCAATGGCTCTGGCTTGTCTTCCAACAACACCTTCAGTACAGGTAGTCTTGTCATTATCTGTAAGGATTGATATGATTTTCTCAGTTTGTTTGTTTACTTTGTTTGTTTGGACTTTTCGCCATTTTAACAGTATTTCAGTCTTTCACACTTTTCCTGGGCAAGCTTAGGCGATCTAAGCTGTTTACCAATACTAAGTGCACATACCTATGCCAGTAACTGACAACTGCCCTACTTGAATCAGAGGTAGGGGGAGAATGGCTGTAAAAATAATTGTATGACCAATCCCCACACAAGTTGTGTGGCCGGGTTGGGGTTCGAACTCACGATCCCCAGATTGACAGTCCAGCGCTTTACCAACTGATCTAGCATGATTTACTCAGGCAAAGCTACATAATATGCTCGTGAACTCCACGCTATACTGCTCTGTTGAAGATGGTTTCATATCAATAGACATTCCCACTTTATTACTTTGGAATTGTCCACTTTGACATATCCGGAACTTTGACTTAAGCAAGTTTGAGTTAACAAAATTCAGCTGTATGTCATTGTAAACTGTCATATAAATACATATTAAGGATTTTTGTGGCCAACAAGCAACGCAACTACTGTAAAATTGCTTACATTTCTTGACCCTAAGTTAAAAGTGTAAACTATTTACCTCAAATACCCCAAGAGTGTCTAGACCTTTTATAAGTGGAGTTATACATGGAGTACCAGTACTGCTAGTACCGGAACCGTTCCACAACTGTTGTAGCAGATCTGGGCTGAGGAAAGTTGGAATCTTGCCATTCTGTAGAATGGAGAGGGCTAAAAAGAAAACACATTCACTGTCAGTGATGAATGCCCTGCACATTGACACAGTAATAGCCTATAGGACGGAAAATGTCACGTCCCCAGTCAGCACAACAACATCAAGCCGTTATCAAACCGACAAATCGGATGGACACCGAAAACAATATCGATTGGATGTCATTTTGCCCATCGGCATTCAATCGGATGGATATCTTGTCAATTATTTGTCGGACCGTCATCAAACCGAAAGCAAATATGATATCGCCCTTACATATGGCTATTATCAGACAGATATAATCGAAAACAATATCGGCTGGATGTCGTTTTGCCCAATGGCATTCAATCGGATGGATATCGTGTCAATTATTTGTCGGACCATCATCAAACAGATATAATATATGATATCGCCCTTACAGACTGATATAATCGAAAACAATATTGGCTGAATGTCGTTTTGTCCATCAGTATTTAATCGGATGGATATCATGTCAATTAGTTGTTGGAATGTCATCAAACAGATATCAACAAGAGCTGTCTCAGGACAGCACGCTCGACTATTCAACCACTTTATCAGAGTTATTCGCCTTTATCACTACAAAACAAGGGGCATAATTCTGCTAAAATGCTGGTCACAGTTATGTGCCTTGGCCAGTGACCTTATATGATGACCTTGAAGACATGTGTGAAGTTTTAATTGAATATCTGTAGCAGATATTGAGATATGCATTTGTTACACGCAAAGTTTAACCTGAAATTTCTAAGAACAAAAGGGACATAATTCTGCTTAATTGCAGGTCAGAGTTATGGGCCTTGGTCAGTGAGTGACCTTATATAAAGACCCTAAAGTCATGTGTGAAGTTTCAATTCAATATCTGTAGTAGTTATAGAGATATGGAGTTGTTGCATGCAAACTTTAACCTGAATTTCTAAGTACAAAAAGGGGCATAATTCTGATGAATTGCAGATCAGAGTTATGGGCCTTGGTAAAGTTAAGATAAAAAGTGAAGTCTGTAGTTTGAACAAAGTTCAGTTTTTCTCATGAAAAAGGGGCAATAACTCTGTTGTTCCTAGTCCAATCTGGCCCATTATCGAACCTATCCGAGATTTTATGGTCATACACAAATTTGCAAGTTTGGTCAAGATTGATTAAAAAGTGAAGTCTATATCGTGTCTACGTCCCCATTTGTGGACGCATTACGGATGACGCAGGCCAGTTCTCGGGCCCTATACCAATATCTCAACAAACACGAACGGCTCAAGTGAGCTAAAACACATTATAGACAATACAATACAATATATTGTTTAGGCAACTTTACTAGTAATACAGTTACCACTCCATTTCAATATAAGAGAGAATTAATATTAAATTAAATAAATAAGAATGTTACCTTATTTAATCAATAACTGTTTCTTACCAAACACAATGCCAATAGTGTAGTAGTCATCTGACAGTAACTCCCTCAAACCATGGTCAAAGTATTTTTCCTTAATGGCTTGCAGAGTAATTCTAAAAAATTCTTTTCTGGGACCACCATAATCCAGCGCAGTCTGAAAAATAATTGTTGCTTGTTTAATTATGTTGTAACAATAGCCTTTTGTAAATCAGGTATGCCACCTTTTCGGTCCAGAGCAATCTCTGTACAAAATTGCAAGGATGACAAGGCCTAGAATTGTGATATTGAACTTTGACAGACAAGCATGGGTTATGTATGAAACACATTGTAAGTAATGGGGAATAACAATCTGAAGATAAATCCTAGAAACAAACAAGTACCTAGTCATGGAACAAATTATAATTGAAGTATAACTGTTGTATCTTTACTATTTACATAAACAGATACTTTTTCTTTATTACAAGGCTATTTAGTGTTCTCTCATTGCAAACAATGTCAATGATACAATTAAAGGATATCCGAATTTAAAGTTGATGTTTATTATTCGGCACTCTGGATACACAGGCGATTCTAAAAATAAATCTATCTTACGGAGCCTTCCGGAGATAGTCGATGTATCACAATTGATTTTTCGGCTGTAAAGTATTTGAGGTTAGATACCAGTAATTCTAAAACATATGGTCCCATTATAAAACGGCAAACTTTGACAGCATTTTTCTAGCCTTTCCTTTATTTCAGATTGTGCAAGCCTGGTATCAATTTAAAATGAATCTGTCCTCTTCCAAAAATGGCAATAAAAAAGATATATCATGTTACTTCTAAGAAAATGCATCTCACCTGAATGCAGACAGCCTTAGAAAACAGGGTCCAGGCAGTCATATTTCGACAAAAACCACATTCCACAGTAAACACACCCCAACAGTTCACTTTTCAAGTTAGCCCCAATAAAATGCACCAAAATGTTCCAGACACACGTGGGATATAAGAAATAACCACAAAAGACATGTCTGAGATTGCCAAATGGCTTTTTTACCCTAAGAGAAAAGGAACTCTTTAGTAATAGGCACTTTAAAGAAAACTCAAAATTTTGCTATCTTGATAAAAACTCGTCTATATCATTATTAACATACTTGTAGCACACATGCAACATTTCAGATCGATCCGCTAAGTAGAAATGCTTCAAAAACGTATTTCAGTATGACACATGATAAGCCATCTGGCTTGCATTTTCTGTACTCGGATTGTATGGGGAGCGTGAACTAAAATTCGTACCTAAATCATATAAAACAGTCAAATTACCAGTTCATTAGACTTATTTTAATGCATAACGTGTCAAATGTTCCTTATAACATGATTCGATGTGCTGTAAGATGCAAAAGTCGAGTTTTCGTACACAATGATTTACTGGTATCTAACTTTGAAAAATCGTATTTTCCCTTTTGTTTTTCACAAAAATAAAACAGATTTTTGTACAGTTGGGAATTTTTGGGTGATATCTGGGATAAATATGCATATTTGGCATTCAGGGAACGGGTCTGATAGTCCTGTAGAAAATGGCCTGTATTTATGCAGAATGTTTGGTGTTTTTTGAGTATTTAATATTAAATTGAGTTTTGTCACTCATTGCACTTTCGATTAATTGAGTATATAAAATGGTGTTTCAGAACTAGGTAATTAGTTAATTACGTGCCTTATCTGTTGCTCTGCTGCTTCAGATTTGAAAAATTGTTTTTAACTAAATAGTACAATGTACATCTATCTTAAGAAATCCTTACTTACCTCACCATAAAACTGAACTTCTAGAGTATTTCGCAGCTCTGCGACACTTTTACTTGACAGTTCTTCAAATGCAGTTTCAAGCACATGTGTTCGGTCAATGAGAACATAATTTGTTTCTCCTTCAGCGCATTCTGCTGTATTCTCAATTTCCAGAGATCTCCCTGTTACCATATTTTGCTGAAATTTGTTTAGAATTTCCACAGGGTTTTGAACTGCACATTCATGACAATATTGAACAGTTTTTTCAACAACCTGAGCCACACTCATTTCTTTTGTTGCAGTTACAGACAATGTTAAACTTCCATTCTCAGCTTCCATTTCAATTAAAACTTCATTTGATACAAATGATGGAAACAAGTTTGCTTCCCTATCGCCTAAAACATCTATTAAATCTGGTAGTTCGTCTACAACACTTACAGAGCATTTCTCTAAATGATCTCTCATAGACCTCATTGGAAAATGGCGTTTACACCGTGTGCATTGACAAGAGCTCAATTCCTCATTTGGTGAGTCCTCATGAAGAGACCGTGTTGACAGTGAATGTTGCAAGGGTCTCACGTAAATCTTCGCTTGCGGTCCAACATTGCATTTTAGTTCCGCAGAATTCCATCTGCAACCAATGAGTTTCAATGTCCTATGGTTCTGACTTGTTCGTAACAGCTCTGCTCCACCAGCATTGGTGAGCTGTGGAAATCCTACATTTGACATGATTTTGTCAAGAACCTCGCGTTCATCATCATTGTTTTCTAATTTTATTTTTTTTAAGCCCAAGCCAGCATTTTTCAATATTTCTTTTTCTGAAGGGGATGGAACACATGTCGAGTCAGTACTGCTTAAACAAACAAACTGTGCGGTCCATCCGGTGAATCTATTGGATTTAGGTCTTTTTTGGGTTGAGTTCCTACCAAACAGACGATTTCTTTCAACAAGTTGATGGATTCTTGATGAAGCTGAGCTGGCTTGAACATTTAAGGGAACCTGAAATAAAAAAAAGTATAAAGTATTTATTTTATGGTTTTGGACACTATGTTTTATGTTTTTTGAAAATAATTATTTTGTGTGTCTCTATGTTTTCGGACACTTTCAGAAAAGGACTTAATTGTGCTCTATGTTTTCAGGCAGATACTTATTGGGGGGGGGGAGGGGGGGTGACCCAAGGGAATTTGACAAATGTTATTTTGGGGGGTCTAATTCCTCACCCAAGAGTCAAGCATATTTGTCGAAATCCCCTCAGTGGGAGATGCTATATGTCTATCAAATGGCCCGGGGGCCTGTATTACCAGGATCTAAAATCCGACCAAAGTCTATTACCTCGAGACCCGGAATTATTTGGAATGTCAAATATCCGCCTGTCGGTAATCGCTTTCAGTCTAAAGTCCCGTATATGCCCGCCGCTCAACCACGTAGGGGACAACATTGATAGGTGCATAACACCCACTATCATTAAATGTTTCACAGGTCCTCTTGTTCATTAATTTAATCTTTCTAAGTCAACCATGCTGGACCATGCATGTCAATTAGGAAGTTGTATATGGCTTCAATATAGGCTCATACAGTAACGTGTCATAAAAAACTCCTCTAGCAATAAAGGCAGCCATCATCGAACAAGCGCGTCTGTAATTGATATTTTATGATAATATTTATGCTTTGTTTTTGAACAATTTTTTTGTGACTCTTAATATTTGGACATTAAAAGAATAATTATTTTGAAGTGCCAGAAAACATTAAATACCAAATACATAATATACAATAACGCTACAAGTCATGGACACAATAGCCTCTGTTGTTGTTGTTTTTTTAAACTTAAAATATGACATTTGTCATTTGAATGCTAGCAGTGTCCCAATAACGCTATTAAGCCAAATAAATATAAAAATGCCATGCACTCGGGCGGCCATGATTTTTTTAACAAATCAAAATGTCAAAACACTGTATTATGTGAAGTTAGAATAAGACATCAAACATAGAATGGACATGATTTTTGTTCTATTTTCAAATAAAACTGAGCATTTCATGTTTTTTTTATATATGTTTGTTATATTCTGTCAATAATTTTGTTATAATTAGCATGTTTACAGGACCTTTTCATTAAAACTGATTGAGTCTTTGATCATTTTGACTGTATTTATGAACTGTGTTTTACTGATGCGGTTATATATATGCAGGTGTCTATTGCACAAATTACTCTGCAAAATTCGCAAATTACAAATGGTAAACTGCATATAAAACATTGCTGTAATAAAACAGATTATTCTATGTTTGACGTCTTATTCCAACTTCACATAATAGTGTGTTCAAGTATATTTTGGTAGAGAACCACACAAGGAACATTTTTGTGCAATGATTGAGAAATCCAACCACAGGTTTCTCAGGTGAGCTAAAAAGAAGATGCAACATCCATACAGATTCGTAACAAGTTTGGAATACTGATTGGAAATTTACCAAAAGGCGTTGAGTCGCTTATCTGAATTTAAGAATACCACTACCGGATCGACCCTACTGCAGGATGCCTATACTAAAGTCCTAATTTATAAAATTTTCTACTTTCTTCTACACAAAACATTCCGATGAAATTAAAATTTGGCCCACTAATTATTAAACTCTGAATTTATTACACCTACCGTTTGCGAATCGCTGCTACTGCCAGACGCCTCTTGTTCCGGGCCACGTGTGTTTGCATTCAGCCTCGCTCTAAAGCGGTGGCGGTCACCGATCGTGTCAATTCCTAATCTTATTAAGTCTGTGTCTGTCAATGAACGTGCAATATCGTCGTCAATACGTTCATTAAGAAATAGATCCAATAAAGCAATGTGCCCAATTTCAAGGAGTGCGCTTTTCAACTTCTCTACTGCCATGATCTTATTGTGTTTGCTCTCTTCTAAACTAACAATTTTCAAGCAAATTCCTAGTGTCACACATTCTCTAATTATCTTTAATTCTCACCCAGCTTTATTGTTTTTAATTAGCCAAGATCTCGCTACACCTAAGTAATCTGACCTTAGCTGATAAGCCATACAACAACAGATCAAGTTTACATTGAGCTATTTTGTAAGGCTGGACAGAAACCATTCACGTGACATTTATCAAGCGACAACGTAAAAGAACGAGTGTTCCGAATGAAAATAATATCAAACAAAATGATAGCGAGTGAAAAGAACAGCATACCATGATAACCGCACAGCATACCATCATAAACACACAGCATACCATCATAAAAACACAGCATACCATTATAAACACACAGCATGCCATCATAAACACACAGCATACCATCATAAACACACAGCATACCATCATAAACACACAGCATACCATCATAAACACACAGCATACCATTATAAACACACAGGATACCATCATCAACACACAACATACCATTATAAACACACAGCATACCATCATCAACACACAACATACCATTATAACCACACAACAAACCATTATAAACACACAACATACCATCATCAACACACAGCATACCATTATAAACACACAGCATACCATCAGAAACACACAGCACACCATTATTATCACTCAGCATACCATCATAAACACACAGCATACCATTATAACCACACATCATACTATCATAAACACACAGCATACCATCATAAACACACAGCATACCATCATAAACACACAGCATACCATGATAACCTCACAGCATACCATCATAAACACACAGCATACCATTATAACCACACAACATACCATCATAAACACACAGCATACTACATAAACACACAGCATACCATCATAAACACACAGCATACTACATAAACACACAGCATACCATCATAAACACACATCATACCATCATAAACACACAGCATACTACATAAACACACAGCATACCATCATAAACACACAGCATACCATTATAACCACACAGCATACCATCATAAACACACAGCATACCATTATAACCACACAGAATACAATCATAAACACACAGGATACCATTATAAACACACAGCATACCATCATAAACACACAGCATACGATCATAAACACACAGCATACTATCATAAACACACAGCATACTATCATAAACACACAGCATACCATGATAACCTCATATCATATTATAAAATCAATCATCATTTCAATGAACCATACAGCATGTCAACAGTCAACATAAGACAGTCTAGGCGTTCCATATTGACAATTTCGTTTACAATGCGGGTAAGACGGTCATCATCAATTTCAGTAAACCTGTGTTTTTGTAAACCGTAAACACGCATTCGTCGAAATAACGTGCTTTCTGAGACCGAAAGTAGTTCGGATATTTCTTTAATTGTAAATCCAGTTTCTAATAGGTCTTCAAGAATCCTTTTCGGAATCTCGAAGGACGGCGAACCGGATCCTGCACTTGCCCTACGTGGTTGAAAACTTCCATAATGACAACATGCTGTCCGCAGTTTCATAACATCGGCTCGATTATGCACTCCCAAGCAATTCATTTCATACATGGACAATGCGCAAACAATGTCCGGTGTTATATTTTCCCTGTCAAATACTGTAACGAGCCTTTGTAGGCCAATATGTTGTAAGATCGCATCCATTATATTTAATACATTACCCTGCAATTGATGATTACAAAACTAGAAAGTGGCTAAGGGCTTGTTCTCTTAAAAAAAAGACCCGATCGTTCCACTTAGCATACCATGATAACCTCACAGCATACCATGATAACCACACAGCATACCATCATAAACACACAACATACCATTATAAACACTCAGGATACCATCATAAACACACAGCATACTACTTAAACACACAGCATACGATCATAAACACACAGCATGCTACATAAACACACAGCATACCATCATAAACACACAGTATACCATTAGAACCACACAGCATACCATCATAAACACACAGCATACTATCATAACAACACAGCATACTATAATAAACACACAGCATACCATCATAAACACACAGGATACCATCATAAACACACAGCATACTATCATAAACACACAACATACTATCATAAACACCCAGCATACTATCATAAACACACAGCATACTATTATAAACACACAGCATACCATCATAAACACACAGCATACCATTATTAACACTCAGCATACTATCATAAACACACAGCATACCATCATAAACACACAACATACTATCATAAACACACATCATACCATCATAAACACACAGCATACCATCATAAACACACAGCATTTCATGATAACCTCACAGCATACCATCATAAACACACAGCATACCATTATAACCACACAACATACCATCATAAACACACAGCATACTACATAAACACACAGCATACCATCATAAACACACAGCATACTACATAAACACACAGCATACCATCATAAACACACAGCATACCATTATAACCACACAGCATACCATCATAAACACACAGCATACCATTATAACCACACAGAATACAATCATAAACACACAGGATACCATTATAAACACACAGCATACCATCATAAACACACAGCATACTATCATAAACACACAGCATACTATCATAAACACACAGCATACCATGATAACCTCATATCATATTATAAAATCAATCATCATTTCAATGAACCATCCAGCATGTCAACAGTCAACATAAGACAGTCTAGGCGTTCCATATAAACGAAATTGTCAAGGCATTCCCACGCTGTGGTGAGAAAATGATAAAGGAGTTACTGGGACATAAAAACATTCACGTAAGTAGTATATCAGTACCTATGATACAATACTATACAACACAAAATGTATTTTAGAATGGTGTCTTTTGGCGAATATTGTATATTTGAAATCATTTATTTTGATTCGTTGTTTTTCATCAATTCACTGCGGATGTATGTAAGCGGTAATTTATTACAGGGTAATTTGCTTTTTAAAATACTATGTACAACATGTTCACATATGTTTCTCAAAAATATCACATTAATATCGGGTGACTATTTCTTTTACATCTTGTTAAAGGAATGTATTTTCAGCTTTGATTTTAACCTCGACTATTAGAAGAATATGTGAGCTTTCCTACTCGCCCCGACGTCGGTGTCCGAGTCTAAAAGTCTTGTAACTTCCAACTACATGTAAATAAGTTATTTACGTGAAACTTGGAATATACATATGTCATTAGTTCCAGCATCAGGTGCAACATTACCCACAACTAATTGTTTGTTTTTTTTTACAGTGTTATTCTCCTTTATCACATAGATATTCTGATTAAGGTTTATATTCACAAGTCTTGTAACTTCAAAACTACATTATTCACTTGAAACTTGGAATAGTATCACCTCCGACGTAAATGATGCGATCCGATTGGCTTAGAGCGGTCACATGACCATGGGGTATTTTCCATACAACATGGGCAGGGTTTCACCTTAACTTTTGGGAAGTGGTGGTCCACAGGACCTGCTACCTTCAAAGCCTACTGATCCGATACTGTATGAACTGGTCCCGAAAATCAAAATACGTCGAACTGCATAGTGCATACAATAGTTCAAACAAATGATTCTCAGAATTGAAATCAGAAAATATGTTCAGCACACATGAACATCTATTATTCATTATATATTTTTGTATAATACAGTTTAGATCAAAATGTTTCATGAGCATTGTTGTTTAAATAAAGATGAGACGTCAACTTCTTAAAATTGACCTACATTGGAGATACATGCGTTTTCGTGTGCTAAGCAATAAACACGCAATTAGAGCAATTAAAAATATAATTATATATCGTTATATGATTTGGCTATCCGTTCCTTAACGTTTTGCAATCATTGTCACAATGCGGATACCTAGACCTGAATTTTGTTTACTTCGATTGTTTTTTTAATAGAGATACAATTAAAAACTGCCTGTTGTAAAAACAAAAACAATAATAAACTGTGTCAAAAAGGGAATACGTTGTTAAACTAGTAATGAGCCAGGAGTAATATAATCGATCGAAGCTATTATAAGCTCATTATTTTTACAATATATGTTATTTGATTAAATTTGTTTTAAATAATGAAAGGTTATTAAATGACTATATTTAATTATTATCAATGGAAATTGCTTCACTAAAATGCGACTTCAATGCCCGTCACTGTATTCTTAACCACAAATGATAATTCAGAAATCCACAATTGGAACAAGTCCAAAAACAACTGGTCACCGGACCGGTCGTCCTTCAATGACAACCGAAAAATCACAGGTCACGGACCGACAGACACGCGTTAAGGTCGAACCCTGGCCATGGGTATATTTCAATACCTCACAGAAGTCTAATGACGCAGTGTAATGAAGTATTTTTGTTTATTTTCGTAACGTCGTTGTATGTGTTTCGCGTTATTTTGTAAGTTTTTCTTTCGTTTTAATTTTAAATGATATCAATTAAAATGTATAAATGTGTTCAACATTTTGTGCATGGGCGGGTGGCCTTGTATACCACAATAAAGATTGAATTGAATTAAACTGAAACCAGTGAAAGGTAGTCGGTGAGATATATTCGTTACACTGTTGGGATATACACCCTCAGTGGTTTCATAACAGTTACAAACAGTGTAACTAATTATACATTTGCCATCAACTCCAGCCTCAGGTGCAACATTCCCAATAACTCTGTTTTGTATTTTGGCATAGTTATGTCCCTTTTCACATAGATTTTCAGATTTAAGTTTTTATTCAAAAGTTGTATAACTTAAAAACTTGACAGGTTATTCACTTGAAATTTGGAATATACCTTTGTCATTAACTACAGCATCAGGTGCCACAACCCACATAACCCTGTTTTGTAGTTTGACAGATGGATGCCCACTTTTCAAATAGATTTTCTGGTTAAAGTTTTGTTCCAAAGTCTTATAATTCTAAAATACATAAGGTATTCACCTTAAATTTGGAATAAATTGTCAAAGTAATTGCCCAAACTCGGATTCGTATTTCAACGAATGTGTGCCCCTTCCACTTTCCAAAATATGTATCAGCAGAAGTACTTTGAATAGTCGAGCGTGCTGTCCTCTGACAGATCTTGTTTCTAACCATTGTCTTTCAAGCAGTTATATTATTTTGCATGAGGCGTATTTAATAAATTTATCATTATTTATAGAAAAACAGACGCGCGTGCATTTAGTTTTAATGCATGTCAACTTAAGATGTTTCTTAATTAAAGGGGCATATCGACGGTATTTCCCACATTTTAATAGTATTTCATAAAGCATATATGTAGGTTTTATTATGGCCCCACTTGAAAGGGGAGCATATAGATTTGCCCTCGTCCGTCCGTCCGTCGGCTTTTTGTGTCTCTCGTAATTGAAAAAGTATTACTGCTAGAGTGATGAAACTTTATAAACATATTAATCAGCGTGTGAACCTGTGCACCTGGGTATTTTGGTGCAGTTTTTTCCGACATCAGCGGAGTTATGGTCCCTTTTTTTAGCAAAAAATGACATTTTTGGACTTGTGTCGCGCGTAACTCAAAAAGTATTACTGCTAGAGTGATGAAACTTTACAAACATATTAATCAGCATGTGAACTTGTGCACCGGAGTATTTTGGTGCATTTTTTCCAACATCAGCGGAGTTTTGTGACAGCCAGCGTAATGTAGCCAGTAGGGGCATCCCATCCGTGTCCTACGGACACATGTCTAGTATAATTATAAATATCTAGGAGTTCTACATTTATTATTTCAGATACCAAGAGCTCAACTTCGTGATATATTACAGATACATAATGAAAATCGTATTAAAGACCGAACAACAAGACGGCTTCATCGGCGTATATACCACGTACAAGGACCAAATCATATGTGGCACATAGATACGAATCATAAACTAATTCGGTGGTATTTTATTATATCTGCTGGAGTGGATGGATTTAGTAGAATGATTATGTTTATGAATGCCGTAGACAACAATAGGTCTGATACTTTGGTAGAGTTGTTTAAACTAGGTGTGGCTAAGTTTGGAACACCATTACGTGTTAGAATAGATATGGGTATGGAAAATATTAAAATTGCTGACCATATGCTACAGCATCGCGGATTTGGAAGCGTTATAGCAGGGAAAAGTGTACACAATCAACGCATTGAACGTTTGTGGAGGGATGTTTATGAAGGCGTTTTGGGATTTTACTCCGATTTGTTTACCTTCCTAGAAGATGAAAGTATTTTGGATATCATGAATCCGGTACATATTTATGCACTCCACTATGTATATATGCATAAGATAAATGAAAAACTTCAATGGTGGTGTGGCGCATGGAGTACACACAGATTGCGTACAGTTCGATCAACACCACTCAAACTATGGTCAAGTGGTGTTCTGAACAACCCGGTCCCCGATGTTCCAGAAGACACAGCATTAGATTCTCCGGATACTAACAACGAGATCTTCAATGGAAGCATTACCGACAGTCGTCCAATTTTCGGAAGAACAGAAATTCACATCAGCGACAGCTGCAGTCGAGAACTTGCACAACACTGTCCTCAAACTTGGACAAGTTCAAACTATGGAATAGAAATATATGAGAAGGCAGTGTCAATTTTAGAAAGCAATGAGTGATTAACTTCGTAAAATCTAGTAAACCTTGTGTATAGTGTATTCGTATACCGCAGCTTAAACGTGACCATACACTGATTGTTTGTGTAGGCTTTTGAAAAAAATCCAACGAAAGACAATGTTTACGAAAAATAACCTAAACCTGTACCTAAAGAAAGTGGAAAGGTTTCAGATGTCTCTCAGACAATTTTCTATAGTTTACCCAATCAAACCGAATTTCTAAATATGTAAAGAAAATGATTTAATGTGGCGAAAAATTAAGTGTCACTGTGTGTGAAGACACCTCTGTCCGATTGAGTTCATGGTTCCTTCCATGAATGTGCTGCGATTCCTTGTATAAAATGAGTAAGTCGAGACATTTATAAAGAATGTTAAGTTTTGCGTTTTGACGTTGTAATAGTATATACTGGTAGTTGATCCTGATAATCACTTAAATATATGTATATATATGCAGTTAACTTGGTCAATAGACATGCTTGAAATCTTCGTATGGCGTTTACGTTCTAGAGGATTCATTTTTACTGATTACGTTCAAACTTCGTTTGAACTTGAATCTCGATCAAACTTGTTTGAATACGAGTTGAGTTGGTTTTGTAATAAAGGGAAAAGAATATTTTACACTCTTGGTGTCACTTTTTTCGATTTTTTAAGGGTTAGATTTTTTCTATTCGGCTCGCCTCGCGACCCAAGATTTTCATTCATAATTGAATTAGGACGTCGCATAACGTACTATTTTATTTTCTTCGCCAGTACAGTCGTATTAATTGATCCTACATTGAAAGATGTTGACTTAACTTTTCCCAACATGTCATGTTCTAATCAAATTCATTATCGTAATGATAACCATTTGACAAATTAAACTATATTCAAAATGGCACTTCCTACTTTCGCGTGGTCGACTGGCCTAAAGCTGTTGGGATCAAAGTTCTTTGACTGTTTAATTTTGGAAATGTGGTATCTTTAGTTGTTCTGCGAACAGCTAAAAACTGAATTCTTACCGTTTGCAAAGTTTTTAAAACAGACCGGTACGGCTCCTAACAAATGATAAAGAAATGGGTGTCTGAAATCGTACATGTACGCAAGGCAAATAAACGATACCATTCGATTATATTACTATCTATAACCGGAAAATAACATGATTAAATAATATTTTAAATAATATATTATTTATATTATTTTATAATAATATTTTATTTCAAGGTCGTGCAAATATCCCACGCTCAAGGAATTAATATTAATAAAGAAACAAAATAGCGATACAAATGATGGAACATGTACTTATATATACATGTTGCTAGAGGGACTGAATAACTCTATATTAGGCTATGGTATAAATCGACAATGCATATATACGTTATTCTGATTTATTGTGACAGAAAACAATAGAACGTAATATATAGTGACTTTGATTGTAGGTATAATTACACAAAACAGACGTGGTAAAACGAGAAATATAAACTCAATACGATCAGTGACGGAACTGGAGACATGACAATCAAAAAAGTGTTTTAATTATGACAAATTATACAAAATTAACAATGTGCATACACTGAATCTTAAACCAGAAAAATATCAAACATTTTAATGCACCAAGACATTGATACACAAGAATATCGATGACACTTTAGACTTATACAGAATGTGGTCATGTAAAAGTGACACTATTTAATTATTTTCTTTGAAAATTCTAAACTTTAAAGACATTTGCAAAAAATTTTTTCCAACGACAGATTTTCTTAAAAATTTGCACAAACATGTGTCAAACGTATCTTCAAACAGTCTTAAAAACTACAGGTCACCGGCCTTGTTCCGGAATTTTGGGTTTTAAATACGGTACCTGTCAAAGCCCTTTTTTTCAGTTTGTGTGACTACAAATGCTCAATTAGGTGTAAAAAAAATGTCTGTTTCAGGTTACATGCCCCAAAAAATAAGGGTAGGTAGGTCGAGATTTTTTTAATTATTTTTGGGGTAAATGGACAACTTGAAGATTCTAAAACTGAATAAATATTCAAAACATATCAGTAATATCCTGAAACATTGTTTATAAATGGATACTATCAAAACAAAACACTTATTTATCCAAAACACATTTAATTATTGAAAAAGGTAAATAAAACCAAAATCAATCTGACAAACCCAATAAAATGTTCTAGGGTCGGGTCATTTTTTTTAGGGTAGGTCGGGTTACCTTAAACAAACTTTTTTTTTACGCCTTATATGAAGTGTTCATATTCAAACAAAGACGGACATTTTTAAACGCATCTTTTTTAATGTTTCGTTTGGCAATATACAAGTGCAGTTTAAAGATACAAGCGCTTTATCTATAGATCCCGTTAAAAAAAAAAGACCTTAAATGGACACTTAAGAAAGGTAAATTACGCATTTAATATGCCTTTTAAAACATCCAAAAATAATCAAATATACAAATACCTTTTGTTCCAAGCGACAGATTTTTTTTAAAAATTCCATATACATGTGTCATTGTGTACTGAATCTAAAACAGTGTTAAAAGATAGGGTTCACCGGCCTTTTTCAGTTTTTTTTCCGGTAATATTGGGTGTCGAATACGATACTTATCGAAGCCACTTTTTTTCAGTTTGGAATTTTTATCAATGTTATAAGTATATAGAAGTGCTTTTTTCAAACAAGGTTATGGTTCTTTCTACTGGTATCTTTTCACATGTCTTGTTTTGCAATATACAAGTGTATTTTGATAATAAAAAACGCTTTTCCTACATTTACTGTTAAAATAATGAATTTGACTGGACATTTAAGTAGGTCAACTGGGTAGTAATAATAAATTCTGAAACGTCATTTATTATGCATCAATATATTTTGTTCCAAACGATAGATTTTCTTAAATTTTCGCACATACATGCACCAATGTACAACAGAAAATTAATAAAAATAATGAGTCGCTGAATTTGTTTAGGAAATATTGGACTTTAAATAGGGTACCTGTGTAGCCTTTTTCATGTTTCGTGTTAACGTAAACAACATGTCAATTGCCAAAATAGAATAGAGATATTTAATGGATCTTTTCTGAACTGATTTCTTTGGCAATACATTGTATACGTGTGGTTTTGATTATTAATATGCTTTATGAACTTTTAACCATTGACTGGAACTTAATGACTTACAAAGATTTATATTTATTTATTGAAATTACTATATGGTTACCTATATACAATGAAGAAAAATAAAGCAAAAGGAGAAATTAACCCAATTATTTTCTTGTTGTTGCGAACGTCTTTAAGACTGATGCAAAGCCGCCTAACATTTTAAGACAAAAACCATATTCTTATATTATTTCTAAGATACTTCTATGATAGTTTGCAAAAACTAAGAAATTGCTTAACTTAAATTACTAACTTTAATTCTGTTTGTTTGTTTGTTTGGATGTTTCGCCGTTTTTAACAGTATTTCAGTCATATCACAGCGGTCAGTTAACCTACTCACACTTTTCCTGGGCAAGCTTAGCCGATCTAAGTGGTTTACCAGTACTAAGTGCACATACCTATGCCAATAACTGACAACTGCCCTACTTGAATCAGAGGTAGGGGGAGAATGGCCGTAGAAATAATTTCATGACCAATCCACTCACAAGTTTTGTGACCGGGCAGGGGTTCGAACTCACAATCCATGAATTGACAGTCCAGCGCTCTACCAACTGAGCTAGCCGGGACTGACAACTTTAATTCTGATACATGTAGTTGGCTGTTTATGAATACTGCTTTGGTTTGTCCACAGAATGACAATAACAAGTATCAAATATATAATAGCTGAACAAATATATGCACAACAGAACAAAGATGAATACAATTACAATTATAATTCAAACTAGATGTGCCATAAAAAAGCAATGCAACTACAAAAAAAATGCATTATCATGGAAACTGTTATGAATATTTAAGATATAAATGTATTACTAATGTTATTTATTTAGGATTTTTGGAAACTATATAAGATCTTCAAACGTGGTACTATGGTATTACTAATCCATGGTAAGGTTACAATGTTGTAATCAATATAGAGATTTGTTATAATAATAGTTAAAATAGTTTAAATTTAGTCTTTTGTACAGGCACAAATTCTGGACAAAAAAATCAGCAACAACTAGAGCTTTCACTAAAGGTGACTTATAACCCCACATACCGCTTTGGCACAGACGTAGAGCTTTGACACAGATGGAGAGCTTTGACACAGATTAATGTATTGACTGACAAAATGACCAGCATAAAGAAAAATGGGCTTGAAATGCAAAATGAAAATTACAAGCGGAAACGATGCACAGGTATTTGACCTTGAATTGTGACCTTGACCTTTGACTGATAAGCATGAGACATGTGCGTGACACATTGTCTAGTCATGTGGAGTAACAATTTGAAGTAATATTAAAATCCTTCCAGGTATTTAGAAGTTACGGAGAGGAACACAATGCAAATATTAAACCTTTGACCTTAAATTGTGACACTGACCTTTGACCTACAAGCATGGGTCATGTACGCGACCCATCATCTGGTCATGAGAATAATTATTAGAAGTTATGTGAAATCCTACTAGTTATTACGAAGTTATGGAGCGGAAATGAAATACAAGTATTTGATTTTTTACTTTGACCTTTGATGGACAAACATGGGTCATGTGTAACACATCTTCTGATCATGGGATATAATAATCTGAAGTTATATTAAAATCCTTCCATGCATTACAACGTTATGGAGTGGAAACCAAATACAAGTATTTTACCTGTATTTGACATTTGATCTTGAATTGTGACCTTTACCTTTGAAGGACAAGCATGGGTCATGTACGCGACACATTGTCTGGCCATGGGGAATAATTATATGAAGTAATATTAAAATCATTCCATGCATTAAGAAGTTATGGAGCGGATACAAAATACACGTTTTTGACCTTTGACGGAAACGCGTGGGTCATGTGCACGACACATCGTTTGGTCATGGGGAATAATAATATGAAGTTATATTAAAATCCTTCACGTCATTACGAAGTTATTACAAGTTTAAGAAGTTAAAACAAAGCATATGAGTTGTGTCTAGTTCAAGCTTATGCCCTTCGTGCCCCCTCCCTTTGATATTTTTGCCTTAGGCATTGGTCTTTGATTAACGATAATATTTAAGTAGTTTAGGGGCAAAACATATTTCCACTGTCTTCTTTTTTCTTTAAAAATGTCATGTTTAAGATTATATACATTACATAAGCTTTGGGGTCAGCTTGGGGGCATGTGCCCCCTGTGCCCCGCCTGACATGCTCTTGGTAATGAAGCTTCCCATTAAGTTTCATTGAATTTCAGCCAGTAGTTGCTGAGAAATAGCCCAGACAAGAAATTTGGATGGAAGGACAAAGCGGAGTATATATGCTCCCCTGAAAAGTTTGTTTATTTTAGTCCATAGAAGGTATTCAAAAATGCGTAATCGTATCTGTCAAATAGTTGCTCATCTACAGGAAGAGATTCTCCCACAGAGGCTCTAGGCAATGTCAAACAATTTATGCACGTATTTGCTGTTGGGATGAAGGATGAGGAGCATTCTACAAATTGAATTGATGGTGACAACTTGAAGCCCAATACAGGTTCTTCATCTGCTCCTGTGACAAACTGCAGAATAGACTGCAGATTTATTCCCATACGTCTTCCACCTGAAAGATTAAGGACAGAATATGTCTAACAAAAGAGCAATGACACAGGACAGAGCAATAGATACGTATAAGAAGTTTGCCAAAATTGAGTATTACCGGCATTAGTGGTGCGATTAAAAATATTACAGGTAATAAGCTTGCTTTGAACACTCATCTTTACTATATAATTATCAGTTTAACATTTACCTTTTTTGCAATCTGTTTGGCAATGTTTGAGCATTCAGTGTATTAATATTCATTATATATCATACTGTCAAACTTAAACTGTGAATGTTTTTGCCAAAGAAAGGTGATGTCTTATTTTTAACTTTCTTGATTACCTAAAGCCCATTATCAAACACATCAAAGATTGCATGATCACACACCAATTGTGCTTCACAGAGCACTTTAAAGGGACTAAACTCCAGATGGTCCAGTCCTAAAAACACGGTATTTTAAAATCGGGAATACCTGGTTCAAGGAAAGTGCAAGCTAACGCAACTTCTATTTTTCAATGAAATATACAGTTTGTGACAGTATTTGGTCCGTGTTCTATACAAATAGTGATGGTTTCTACACGTTTTTACCATTTAGGCATTACTACCAGAAACGCAGATTATTATGCCCATCTTGAGTTCAGTATCTTTAAGCTCAAGAAAGCTTACAAAAATGGAGGATACAAGGAAAAATGGGACCGACAGATGGACAGACAGACATTAGCAAACCAATTTACCCTGCCATCTTCGATAGGGGGGGGGGCATAATCAATATATTAGGTCAAATCTATTATAATACAAGAGCTGTTATGCCCCCTCTAGGTTAAAATCAATCTTTAAAATATCAAGTTTGATGATGATCAGATGAGAACTGTTGGACATAGGGATCAGAAACTGCTAAAAAGGCCAATTTTACATAAATAAAGGGCCTTAACTGCACAGTCCGTAGGGGGATTAGTTAATAATCGAACTTGATCAAGATATTATGCCCAGATGTTCATGAAGTTTGGTTGGATCAGATGAAACCCCTGAAGCAGCCAATTTTATATAATTCAAAGACCATAACTCTATAATACCTGGGGCAATGACCGATAATCCAACTTGGTTGAGATATTATGCCCACAAACATTTTCATGAAGTTTGGTGAAGATCAGATGAAAACGGTTGGACACAGAGGGCAGAAACGGCTAAAAACGCCAATATAAGATAATTCAAAGGCCCTAACTTAACAATTCATGGAGAGAATTGGCCGATTATCGAAAATGGCCGAGATTCTATGCCCATCAACATGTACATGAAGTTTGGTTAAGATCGGATGAAAACTATTGGACTTAGAAAGCGGAAACAAAAGTGGTCTATTGACAGCCAGACCGACCGACATTAGCAAACCAATAAACCCCGCCATCTTCGATGGGAGGCATTATAAGATATTTATTTACTCAATTTGACATATTTCACACTGCAAAATACCCAAGTCCCAATTGCAGATAGGGACTTTTTTTCCAAAATAGGTCATTAAAAAAGGCATGTATTATTTACTTACTTGCTACTTCTCTTATATACTTGATAAACTTTGCATAAACTGCCTTTTCCACCACTTCTTTATTGCTCCCCGATTCACTGAAGGATGGCTTCAGAAGGCTGGTCAGTTTCTTAATTGTCAATGGCTCTGGCTTGTCTTCCAACAACACCTTCAGTACAGGTAGTCTTGTCATTATCTGTAAGGATTGATATGATTTTCTCAGTTTGTTTGTTTACTTTGTTTGTTTGGACTTTTCGCCATTTTAACAGTATTTCAGTCTTTCACACTTTTCCTGGGCAAGCTTAGGCGATCTAAGCTGTTTACCAATACTAAGTGCACATACCTATGCCAGTAACTGACAACTGCCCTACTTGAATCAGAGGTAGGGGGAGAATGGCTGTAAAAATAATTGTATGACCAATCCCCACACAAGTTGTGTGGCCGGGTTGGGGTTCGAACTCACGATCCCCAGATTGACAGTCCAGCGCTTTACCAACTGATCTAGCATGATTTACTCAGGCAAAGCTACATAATATGCTCGTGAACTCCACGCTATACTGCTCTGTTGAAGATGGTTTCATATCAATAGACATTCCCACTTTATTACTTTGGAATTGTCCACTTTGACATATCCGGAACTTTGACTTAAGCAAGTTTGAGTTAACAAAATTCAGCTGTATGTCATTGTAAACTGTCATATAAATACATATTAAGGATTTTTGTGGCCAACAAGCAACGCAACTACTGTAAAATTGCTTACATTTCTTGACCCTAAGTTAAAAGTGTAAACTATTTACCTCAAATACCCCAAGAGTGTCTAGACCTTTTATAAGTGGAGTTATACATGGAGTACCAGTACTGCTAGTACCGGAACCGTTCCACAACTGTTGTAGCAGATCTGGGCTGAGGAAAGTTGGAATCTTGCCATTCTGTAGAATGGAGAGGGCTAAAAAGAAAACACATTCACTGTCAGTGATGAATGCCCTGCACATTGACACAGTAATAGCCTATAGGACGGAAAATGTCACGTCCCCAGTCAGCACAACAACATCAAGCCGTTATCAAACCGACAAATCGGATGGACACCGAAAACAATATCGATTGGATGTCATTTTGCCCATCGGCATTCAATCGGATGGATATCTTGTCAATTATTTGTCGGACCGTCATCAAACCGAAAGCAAATATGATATCGCCCTTACATATGGCTATTATCAGACAGATATAATCGAAAACAATATCGGCTGGATGTCGTTTTGCCCAATGGCATTCAATCGGATGGATATCGTGTCAATTATTTGTCGGACCATCATCAAACAGATATAATATATGATATCGCCCTTACAGACTGATATAATCGAAAACAATATTGGCTGAATGTCGTTTTGTCCATCAGTATTTAATCGGATGGATATCATGTCAATTAGTTGTTGGAATGTCATCAAACAGATATCAACAAGAGCTGTCTCAGGACAGCACGCTCGACTATTCAACCACTTTATCAGAGTTATTCGCCTTTATCACTACAAAACAAGGGGCATAATTCTGCTAAAATGCTGGTCACAGTTATGTGCCTTGGCCAGTGACCTTATATGATGACCTTGAAGACATGTGTGAAGTTTTAATTGAATATCTGTAGCAGATATTGAGATATGCATTTGTTACACGCAAAGTTTAACCTGAAATTTCTAAGAACAAAAGGGACATAATTCTGCTTAATTGCAGGTCAGAGTTATGGGCCTTGGTCAGTGAGTGACCTTATATAAAGACCCTAAAGTCATGTGTGAAGTTTCAATTCAATATCTGTAGTAGTTATAGAGATATGGAGTTGTTGCATGCAAACTTTAACCTGAATTTCTAAGTACAAAAAGGGGCATAATTCTGATGAATTGCAGATCAGAGTTATGGGCCTTGGTAAAGTTAAGATAAAAAGTGAAGTCTGTAGTTTGAACAAAGTTCAGTTTTTCTCATGAAAAAGGGGCAATAACTCTGTTGTTCCTAGTCCAATCTGGCCCATTATCGAACCTATCCGAGATTTTATGGTCATACACAAATTTGCAAGTTTGGTCAAGATTGATTAAAAAGTGAAGTCTATATCGTGTCTACGTCCCCATTTGTGGACGCATTACGGATGACGCAGGCCAGTTCTCGGGCCCTATACCAATATCTCAACAAACACGAACGGCTCAAGTGAGCTAAAACACATTATAGACAATACAATACAATATATTGTTTAGGCAACTTTACTAGTAATACAGTTACCACTCCATTTCAATATAAGAGAGAATTAATATTAAATTAAATAAATAAGAATGTTACCTTATTTAATCAATAACTGTTTCTTACCAAACACAATGCCAATAGTGTAGTAGTCATCTGACAGTAACTCCCTCAAACCATGGTCAAAGTATTTTTCCTTAATGGCTTGCAGAGTAATTCTAAAAAATTCTTTTCTGGGACCACCATAATCCAGCGCAGTCTGAAAAATAATTGTTGCTTGTTTAATTATGTTGTAACAATAGCCTTTTGTAAATCAGGTATGCCACCTTTTCGGTCCAGAGCAATCTCTGTACAAAATTGCAAGGATGACAAGGCCTAGAATTGTGATATTGAACTTTGACAGACAAGCATGGGTTATGTATGAAACACATTGTAAGTAATGGGGAATAACAATCTGAAGATAAATCCTAGAAACAAACAAGTACCTAGTCATGGAACAAATTATAATTGAAGTATAACTGTTGTATCTTTACTATTTACATAAACAGATACTTTTTCTTTATTACAAGGCTATTTAGTGTTCTCTCATTGCAAACAATGTCAATGATACAATTAAAGGATATCCGAATTTAAAGTTGATGTTTATTATTCGGCACTCTGGATACACAGGCGATTCTAAAAATAAATCTATCTTACGGAGCCTTCCGGAGATAGTCGATGTATCACAATTGATTTTTCGGCTGTAAAGTATTTGAGGTTAGATACCAGTAATTCTAAAACATATGGTCCCATTATAAAACGGCAAACTTTGACAGCATTTTTCTAGCCTTTCCTTTATTTCAGATTGTGCAAGCCTGGTATCAATTTAAAATGAATCTGTCCTCTTCCAAAAATGGCAATAAAAAAGATATATCATGTTACTTCTAAGAAAATGCATCTCACCTGAATGCAGACAGCCTTAGAAAACAGGGTCCAGGCAGTCATATTTCGACAAAAACCACATTCCACAGTAAACACACCCCAACAGTTCACTTTTCAAGTTAGCCCCAATAAAATGCACCAAAATGTTCCAGACACACGTGGGATATAAGAAATAACCACAAAAGACATGTCTGAGATTGCCAAATGGCTTTTTTACCCTAAGAGAAAAGGAACTCTTTAGTAATAGGCACTTTAAAGAAAACTCAAAATTTTGCTATCTTGATAAAAACTCGTCTATATCATTATTAACATACTTGTAGCACACATGCAACATTTCAGATCGATCCGCTAAGTAGAAATGCTTCAAAAACGTATTTCAGTATGACACATGATAAGCCATCTGGCTTGCATTTTCTGTACTCGGATTGTATGGGGAGCGTGAACTAAAATTCGTACCTAAATCATATAAAACAGTCAAATTACCAGTTCATTAGACTTATTTTAATGCATAACGTGTCAAATGTTCCTTATAACATGATTCGATGTGCTGTAAGATGCAAAAGTCGAGTTTTCGTACACAATGATTTACTGGTATCTAACTTTGAAAAATCGTATTTTCCCTTTTGTTTTTCACAAAAATAAAACAGATTTTTGTACAGTTGGGAATTTTTGGGTGATATCTGGGATAAATATGCATATTTGGCATTCAGGGAACGGGTCTGATAGTCCTGTAGAAAATGGCCTGTATTTATGCAGAATGTTTGGTGTTTTTTGAGTATTTAATATTAAATTGAGTTTTGTCACTCATTGCACTTTCGATTAATTGAGTATATAAAATGGTGTTTCAGAACTAGGTAATTAGTTAATTACGTGCCTTATCTGTTGCTCTGCTGCTTCAGATTTGAAAAATTGTTTTTAACTAAATAGTACAATGTACATCTATCTTAAGAAATCCTTACTTACCTCACCATAAAACTGAACTTCTAGAGTATTTCGCAGCTCTGCGACACTTTTACTTGACAGTTCTTCAAATGCAGTTTCAAGCACATGTGTTCGGTCAATGAGAACATAATTTGTTTCTCCTTCAGCGCATTCTGCTGTATTCTCAATTTTCAGAGATCTCCCTGTTACCATATTTTGCTGAAATTTTTTTAGAATTTCCACAGGGTTTTGAACTGCACATTCATGACAATATTGAACAGTTTTTTCAACAACCTGAGCCACACTCATTTCTTTTGTTGCAGTTACAGACAATGTTAAACTTCCATTCTCAGCTTCCATTTCAATTAAAACTTCATTTGATACAAATGATGGAAACAAGTTTGCTTCCCTATCGCCTAAAACATCTATTAAATCTGGTAGTTCGTCTACAACACTTACAGAGCATTTCTCTAAATGATCTCTCATAGACCTCATTGGAAAATGGCGTTTACACCGTGTGCATTGACAAGAGCTCAATTCCTCATTTGGTGAGTCCTCATGAAGAGACCGTGTTGACAGTGAATGTTGCAAGGGTCTCACGTAAATCTTCGCTTGCGGTCCAACATTGCATTTTAGTTCCGCAGAATTCCATCTGCAACCAATGAGTTTCAATGTCCTATGGTTCTGACTTGTTCGTAACAGCTCTGCTCCACCAGCATTGGTGAGCTGTGGAAATCCTACATTTGACATGATTTTGTCAAGAACCTCGCGTTCATCATCATTGTTTTCTAATTTTATTTTTTTTAAGCCCAAGCCAGCATTTTTCAATATTTCTTTTTCTGAAGGGGATGGAACACATGTCGAGTCAGTACTGCTTAAACAAACAAACTGTGCGGTCCATCCGGTGAATCTATTGGATTTAGGTCTTTTTTGGGTTGAGTTCCTACCAAACAGACGATTTCTTTCAACAAGTTGATGGATTCTTGATGAAGCTGAGCTGGCTTGAACATTTAAGGGAACCTGAAATAAAAAAAAGTATAAAGTATTTATTTTATGGTTTTGGACACTATGTTTTATGTTTTTTGAAAATAATTATTTTGTGTGTCTCTATGTTTTCGGACACTTTCAGAAAAGGACTTAATTGTGCTCTATGTTTTCAGGCAGATACTTATTGGGGGGGGGGGAGGGGGGGTGACCCAAGGGAATTTGACAAATGTTATTTTGGGGGGTCTAATTCCTCACCCAAGAGTCAAGCATATTTGTCGAAATCCCCTCAGTGGGAGATGCTATATGTCTATCAAATGGCCCGGGGGCCTGTATTACCAGGATCTAAAATCCGACCAAAGTCTATTACCTCGAGACCCGGAATTATTTGGAATGTCAAATATCCGCCTGTCGGTAATCGCTTTCAGTCTAAAGTCCCGTATATGCCCGCCGCTCAACCACGTAGGGGACAACATTGATAGGTGCATAACACCCACTATCATTAAATGTTTCACAGGTCCTCTTGTTCATTAATTTAATCTTTCTAAGTCAACCATGCTGGACCATGCATGTCAATTAGGAAGTTGTATATGGCTTCAATATAGGCTCATACAGTAACGTGTCATAAAAAACTCCTCTAGCAATAAAGGCAGCCATCATCGAACAAGCGCGTCTGTAATTGATATTTTATGATAATATTTATGCTTTGTTTTTGAACAATTTTTTTGTGACTCTTAATATTTGGACATTAAAAGAATAATTATTTTGAAGTGCCAGAAAACATTAAATACCAAATACATAATATACAATAACGCTACAAGTCATGGACACAATAGCCTCTGTTGTTGTTGTTTTTTTAAACTTAAAATATGACATTTGTCATTTGAATGCTAGCAGTGTCCCAATAACGCTATTAAGCCAAATAAATATAAAAATGCCATGCACTCGGGCGGCCATGATTTTTTTAACAAATCAAAATGTCAAAACACTGTATTATGTGAAGTTAGAATAAGACATCAAACATAGAATGGACATGATTTTTGTTCTATTTTCAAATAAAACTGAGCATTTCATGTTTTTTTTATATATGTTTGTTATATTCTGTCAATAATTTTGTTATAATTAGCATGTTTACAGGACCTTTTCATTAAAACTGATTGAGTCTTTGATCATTTTGACTGTATTTATGAACTGTGTTTTACTGATGCGGTTATATATATGCAGGTGTCTATTGCACAAATTACTCTGCAAAATTCGCAAATTACAAATGGTAAACTGCATATAAAACATTGCTGTAATAAAACAGATTATTCTATGTTTGACGTCTTATTCCAACTTCACATAATAGTGTGTTCAAGTATATTTTGGTAGAGAACCACACAAGGAACATTTTTGTGCAATGATTGAGAAATCCAACCACAGGTTTCTCAGGTGAGCTAAAAAGAAGATGCAACATCCATACAGATTCGTAACAAGTTTGGAATACTGATTGGAAATTTACCAAAAGGCGTTGAGTCGCTTATCTGAATTTAAGAATACCACTACCGGATCGACCCTACTGCAGGATGCCTATACTAAAGTCCTAATTTATAAAATTTTCTACTTTCTTCTACACAAAACATTCCGATGAAATTAAAATTTGGCCCACTAATTATTAAACTCTGAATTTATTACACCTACCGTTTGCGAATCGCTGCTACTGCCAGACGCCTCTTGTTCCGGGCCACGTGTGTTTGCATTCAGCCTCGCTCTAAAGCGGTGGCGGTCACCGATCGTGTCAATTCCTAATCTTATTAAGTCTGTGTCTGTCAATGAACGTGCAATATCGTCGTCAATACGTTCATTAAGAAATAGATCCAATAAAGCAACGTGCCCAATTTCAAGGAGTGCGCTTTTCAACTTCTCTACTGCCATGATCTTATTGTGTTTGCTCTCTTCTAAACTAACAATTTTCAAGCAAATTCCTAGTGTCACACATTCTCTAATTATCTTTAATTCTCACCCAGCTTTATTGTTTTTAATTAGCCAAGATCTCGCTACACCTAAGTAATCTGACCTTAGCTGATAAGCCATACAACAACAGATCAAGTTTACATTGAGCTATTTTGTAAGGCTGGACAGAAACCATTCACGTGACATTTATCAAGCGACAACGTAAAAGAACGAGTGTTCCGAATGAAAATAATATCAAACAAAATGATAGCGAGTGAAAAGAACAGCATACCATGATAACCGCACAGCATACCATCATAAACACACAGCATACCATCATAAAAACACAGCATACCATTATAAACACACAGCATGCCATCATAAACACACAGCATACCATCATAAACACACAGCATACCATCATAAACACACAGCATACCATCATAAACACACAGCATACCATTATAAACACACAGGATACCATCATCAACACACAACATACCATTATAAACACACAGCATACCATCATCAACACACAACATACCATTATAACCACACAACAAACCATTATAAACACACAACATACCATCATCAACACACAGCATACCATTATAAACACACAGCATACCATCAGAAACACACAGCACACCATTATTATCACTCAGCATACCATCATAAACACACAGCATACCATTATAACCACACATCATACTATCATAAACACACAGCATACCATCATAAACACACAGCATACCATCATAAACACACAGCATACCATGATAACCTCACAGCATACCATCATAAACACACAGCATACCATTATAACCACACAACATACCATCATAAACACACAGCATACTACATAAACACACAGCATACCATCATAAACACACAGCATACTACATAAACACACAGCATACCATCATAAACACACATCATACCATCATAAACACACAGCATACTACATAAACACACAGCATACCATCATAAACACACAGCATACCATTATAACCACACAGCATACCATCATAAACACACAGCATACCATTATAACCACACAGAATACAATCATAAACACACAGGATACCATTATAAACACACAGCATACCATCATAAACACACAGCATACGATCATAAACACACAGCATACTATCATAAACACACAGCATACTATCATAAACACACAGCATACCATGATAACCTCATATCATATTATAAAATCAATCATCATTTCAATGAACCATACAGCATGTCAACAGTCAACATAAGACAGTCTAGGCGTTCCATATGTGTTGATGATGGTATGCTGTGTGTTTATAATGGTATGTTGTGTGTTGATGATGGTATCCTGTGTGTTTATAATGGTATGCTGTGTGTTTATGATGGTATGCTGTGTGTTTATGATGGTATGCTGTGTGTTTATGATGGTATGCTGTGTGTTTATGATGGCATGCTGTGTGTTTATAATGGTATGCTGTGTTTTTATGATGGTATGCTGTGTGTTTATGATGGTATGCTGTGCGGTTATCATGGTATGCTGTTCTTTTCACTCGCTATCATTTTGTTTGATATTATTTTCATTCGGAACACTCGTTCTTTTACGTTGTCGCTTGATAAATGTCACGTGAATGGTTTCTGTCCAGCCTTACAAAATAGCTCAATGTAAACTTGATCTGTTGTTGTATGGCTTATCAGCTAAGGTCAGATTACTTAGGTGTAGCGAGATCTTGGCTAATTAAAAACAATAAAGCTGGGTGAGAATTAAAGATAATTAGAGAATGTGTGACACTAGGAATTTGCTTGAAAATTGTTAGTTTAGAAGAGAGCAAACACAATAAGATCATGGCAGTAGAGAAGTTGAAAAGCGCACTCCTTGAAATTGGGCACATTGCTTTATTGGATCTATTTCTTAATGAACGTATTGACGACGATATTGCACGTTCATTGACAGACACAGACTTAATAAGATTAGGAATTGACACGATCGGTGACCGCCACCGCTTTAGAGCGAGGCTGAATGCAAACACACGTGGCCCGGAACAAGAGGCGTCTGGCAGTAGCAGCGATTCGCAAACGGTAGGTGTAATAAATTCAGAGTTTAATAATTAGTGGGCCAAATTTTAATTTCATCGGAATGTTTTGTGTAGAAGAAAGTAGAAAATTTTATAAATTAGGACTTTAGTATAGGCATCCTGCAGTAGGGTCGATCCGGTAGTGGTATTCTTAAATTCAGATAAGCGACTCAACGCCTTTTGGTAAATTTCCAATCAGTATTCCAAACTTGTTACGAATCTGTATGGATGTTGCATCTTCTTTTTAGCTCACCTGAGAAACCTGTGGTTGGATTTCTCAATCATTGCACAAAAATGTTCCTTGTGTGGTTCTCTACCAAAATATACTTGAACACACTATTATGTGAAGTTGGAATAAGACGTCAAACATAGAATAATCTGTTTTATTACAGCAATGTTTTATATGCAGTTTACCATTTGTAATTTGCGAATTTTGCAGAGTAATTTGTGCAATAGACACCTGCATATATATAACCGCATCAGTAAAACACAGTTCATAAATACAGTCAAAATGATCAAAGACTCAATCAGTTTTAATGAAAAGGTCCTGTAAACATGCTAATTATAACAAAATTATTGACAGAATATAACAAACATATATAAAAAAAACATGAAATGCTCAGTTTTATTTGAAAATAGAACAAAAATCATGTCCATTCTATGTTTGATGTCTTATTCTAACTTCACATAATACAGTGTTTTGACATTTTGATTTGTTAAAAAAATCATGGCCGCCCGAGTGCATGGCATTTTTATATTTATTTGGCTTAATAGCGTTATTGGGACACTGCTAGCATTCAAATGACAAATGTCATATTTTAAGTTTAAAAAAACAACAACAACAGAGGCTATTGTGTCCATGACTTGTAGCGTTATTGTATATTATGTATTTGGTATTTAATGTTTTCTGGCACTTCAAAATAATTATTCTTTTAATGTCCAAATATTAAGAGTCACAAAAAAATTGTTCAAAAACAAAGCATAAATATTATCATAAAATATCAATTACAGACGCGCTTGTTCGATGATGGCTGCCTTTATTGCTAGAGGAGTTTTTTATGACACGTTACTGTATGAGCCTATATTGAAGCCATATACAACTTCCTAATTGACATGCATGGTCCAGCATGGTTGACTTAGAAAGATTAAATTAATGAACAAGAGGACCTGTGAAACATTTAATGATAGTGGGTGTTATGCACCTATCAATGTTGTCCCCTACGTGGTTGAGCGGCGGGCATATACGGGACTTTAGACTGAAAGCGATTACCGACAGGCGGATATTTGACATTCCAAATAATTCCGGGTCTCGAGGTAATAGACTTTGGTCGGATTTTAGATCCTGGTAATACAGGCCCCCGGGCCATTTGATAGACATATAGCATCTCCCACTGAGGGGATTTCGACAAATATGCTTGACTCTTGGGTGAGGAATTAGACCCCCCAAAATAACATTTGTCAAATTCCCTTGGGTCACCCCCCCTCCCCCCCCCCCCAATAAGTATCTGCCTGAAAACATAGAGCACAATTAAGTCCTTTTCTGAAAGTGTCCGAAAACATAGAGACACACAAAATAATTATTTTCAAAAAACATAAAACATAGTGTCCAAAACCATAAAATAAATACTTTATACTTTTTTTTATTTCAGGTTCCCTTAAATGTTCAAGCCAGCTCAGCTTCATCAAGAATCCATCAACTTGTTGAAAGAAATCGTCTGTTTGGTAGGAACTCAACCCAAAAAAGACCTAAATCCAATAGATTCACCGGATGGACCGCACAGTTTGTTTGTTTAAGCAGTACTGACTCGACATGTGTTCCATCCCCTTCAGAAAAAGAAATATTGAAAAATGCTGGCTTGGGCTTAAAAAAAATAAAATTAGAAAACAATGATGATGAACGCGAGGTTCTTGACAAAATCATGTCAAATGTAGGATTTCCACAGCTCACCAATGCTGGTGGAGCAGAGCTGTTACGAACAAGTCAGAACCATAGGACATTGAAACTCATTGGTTGCAGATGGAATTCTGCGGAACTAAAATGCAATGTTGGACCGCAAGCGAAGATTTACGTGAGACCCTTGCAACATTCACTGTCAACACGGTCTCTTCATGAGGACTCACCAAATGAGGAATTGAGCTCTTGTCAATGCACACGGTGTAAACGCCATTTTCCAATGAGGTCTATGAGAGATCATTTAGAGAAATGCTCTGTAAGTGTTGTAGACGAACTACCAGATTTAATAGATGTTTTAGGCGATAGGGAAGCAAACTTGTTTCCATCATTTGTATCAAATGAAGTTTTAATTGAAATGGAAGCTGAGAATGGAAGTTTAACATTGTCTGTAACTGCAACAAAAGAAATGAGTGTGGCTCAGGTTGTTGAAAAAACTGTTCAATATTGTCATGAATGTGCAGTTCAAAACCCTGTGGAAATTCTAAAAAAATTTCAGCAAAATATGGTAACAGGGAGATCTCTGGAAATTGAGAATACAGCAGAATGCGCTGAAGGAGAAACAAATTATGTTCTCATTGACCGAACACATGTGCTTGAAACTGCATTTGAAGAACTGTCAAGTAAAAGTGTCGCAGAGCTGCGAAATACTCTAGAAGTTCAGTTTTATGGTGAGGTAAGTAAGGATTTCTTAAGATAGATGTACATTGTACTATTTAGTTAAAAACAATTTTTCAAATCTGAAGCAGCAGAGCAACAGATAAGGCACGTAATTAACTAATTACCTAGTTCTGAAACACCATTTTATATACTCAATTAATCGAAAGTGCAATGAGTGACAAAACTCAATTTAATATTAAATACTCAAAAAACACCAAACATTCTGCATAAATACAGGCCATTTTCTACAGGACTATCAGACCCGTTCCCTGAATGCCAAATATGCATATTTATCCCAGATATCACCCAAAAATTCCCAACTGTACAAAAATCTGTTTTATTTTTGTGAAAAACAAAAGGGAAAATACGATTTTTCAAAGTTAGATACCAGTAAATCATTGTGTACGAAAACTCGACTTTTGCATCTTACAGCACATCGAATCATGTTATAAGGAACATTTGACACGTTATGCATTAAAATAAGTCTAATGAACTGGTAATTTGACTGTTTTATATGATTTAGGTACGAATTTTAGTTCACGCTCCCCATACAATCCGAGTACAGAAAATGCAAGCCAGATGGCTTATCATGTGTCATACTGAAATACGTTTTTGAAGCATTTCTACTTAGCGGATCGATCTGAAATGTTGCATGTGTGCTACAAGTATGTTAATAATGATATAGACGAGTTTTTATCAAGATAGCAAAATTTTGAGTTTTCTTTAAAGTGCCTATTACTAAAGAGTTCCTTTTCTCTTAGGGTAAAAAAGCCATTTGGCAATCTCAGACATGTCTTTTGTGGTTATTTCTTATATCCCACGTGTGTCTGGAACATTTTGGTGCATTTTATTGGGGCTAACTTGAAAAGTGAACTGTTGGGGTGTGTTTACTGTGGAATGTGGTTTTTGTCGAAATATGACTGCCTGGACCCTGTTTTCTAAGGCTGTCTGCATTCAGGTGAGATGCATTTTCTTAGAAGTAACATGATATATCTTTTTTATTGCCATTTTTGGAAGAGGACAGATTCATTTTAAATTGATACCAGGCTTGCACAATCTGAAATAAAGGAAAGGCTAGAAAAATGCTGTCAAAGTTTGCCGTTTTATAATGGGACCATATGTTTTAGAATTACTGGTATCTAACCTCAAATACTTTACAGCCGAAAAATCAATTGTGATACATCGACTATCTCCGGAAGGCTCCGTAAGATAGATTTATTTTTAGAATCGCCTGTGTATCCAGAGTGCCGAATAATAAACATCAACTTTAAATTCGGATATCCTTTAATTGTATCATTGACATTGTTTGCAATGAGAGAACACTAAATAGCCTTGTAATAAAGAAAAAGTATCTGTTTATGTAAATAGTAAAGATACAACAGTTATACTTCAATTATAATTTGTTCCATGACTAGGTACTTGTTTGTTTCTAGGATTTATCTTCAGATTGTTATTCCCCATTACTTACAATGTGTTTCATACATAACCCATGCTTGTCTGTCAAAGTTCAATATCACAATTCTAGGCCTTGTCATCCTTGCAATTTTGTACAGAGATTGCTCTGGACCGAAAAGGTGGCATACCTGATTTACAAAAGGCTATTGTTACAACATAATTAAACAAGCAACAATTATTTTTCAGACTGCGCTGGATTATGGTGGTCCCAGAAAAGAATTTTTTAGAATTACTCTGCAAGCCATTAAGGAAAAATACTTTGACCATGGTTTGAGGGAGTTACTGTCAGATGACTACTACACTATTGGCATTGTGTTTGGTAAGAAACAGTTATTGATTAAATAAGGTAACATTCTTATTTATTTAATTTAATATTAATTCTCTCTTATATTGAAATGGAGTGGTAACTGTATTACTAGTAAAGTTGCCTAAACAATATATTGTATTGTATTGTCTATAATGTGTTTTAGCTCACTTGAGCCGTTCGTGTTTGTTGAGATATTGGTATAGGGCCCGAGAACTGGCCTGCGTCATCCGTAATGCGTCCACAAATGGGGACGTAGACACGATATAGACTTCACTTTTTAATCAATCTTGACCAAACTTGCAAATTTGTGTATGACCATAAAATCTCGGATAGGTTCGATAATGGGCCAGATTGGACTAGGAACAACAGAGTTATTGCCCCTTTTTCATGAGAAAAACTGAACTTTGTTCAAACTACAGACTTCACTTTTTATCTTAACTTTACCAAGGCCCATAACTCTGATCTGCAATTCATCAGAATTATGCCCCTTTTTGTACTTAGAAATTCAGGTTAAAGTTTGCATGCAACAACTCCATATCTCTATAACTACTACAGATATTGAATTGAAACTTCACACATGACTTTAGGGTCTTTATATAAGGTCACTCACTGACCAAGGCCCATAACTCTGACCTGCAATTAAGCAGAATTATGTCCCTTTTGTTCTTAGAAATTTCAGGTTAAACTTTGCGTGTAACAAATGCATATCTCAATATCTGCTACAGATATTCAATTAAAACTTCACACATGTCTTCAAGGTCATCATATAAGGTCACTGGCCAAGGCACATAACTGTGACCAGCATTTTAGCAGAATTATGCCCCTTGTTTTGTAGTGATAAAGGCGAATAACTCTGATAAAGTGGTTGAATAGTCGAGCGTGCTGTCCTGAGACAGCTCTTGTTGATATCTGTTTGATGACATTCCAACAACTAATTGACATGATATCCATCCGATTAAATACTGATGGACAAAACGACATTCAGCCAATATTGTTTTCGATTATATCAGTCTGTAAGGGCGATATCATATATTATATCTGTTTGATGATGGTCCGACAAATAATTGACACGATATCCATCCGATTGAATGCCATTGGGCAAAACGACATCCAGCCGATATTGTTTTCGATTATATCTGTCTGATAATAGCCATATGTAAGGGCGATATCATATTTGCTTTCGGTTTGATGACGGTCCGACAAATAATTGACAAGATATCCATCCGATTGAATGCCGATGGGCAAAATGACATCCAATCGATATTGTTTTCGGTGTCCATCCGATTTGTCGGTTTGATAACGGCTTGATGTTGTTGTGCTGACTGGGGACGTGACATTTTCCGTCCTATAGGCTATTACTGTGTCAATGTGCAGGGCATTCATCACTGACAGTGAATGTGTTTTCTTTTTAGCCCTCTCCATTCTACAGAATGGCAAGATTCCAACTTTCCTCAGCCCAGATCTGCTACAACAGTTGTGGAACGGTTCCGGTACTAGCAGTACTGGTACTCCATGTATAACTCCACTTATAAAAGGTCTAGACACTCTTGGGGTATTTGAGGTAAATAGTTTACACTTTTAACTTAGGGTCAAGAAATGTAAGCAATTTTACAGTAGTTGCGTTGCTTGTTGGCCCACAAAAATCCTTAATATGTATTTATATGACAGTTTACAATGACATACAGCTGAATTTTGTTAACTCAAACTTGCTTAAGTCAAAGTTCCGGATATGTCAAAGTGGACAATTCCAAAGTAATAAAGTGGGAATGTCTATTGATATGAAACCATCTTCAACAGAGCAGTATAGCGTGGAGTTCACGAGCATATTATGTAGCTTTGCCTGAGTAAATCATGCTAGATCAGTTGGTAAAGCGCTGGACTGTCAATCTGGGGATCGTGAGTTCGAACCCCAACCCGGCCACACAACTTGTGTGGGGATTGGTCATACAATTATTTTTACAGCCATTCTCCCCCTACCTCTGATTCAAGTAGGGCAGTTGTCAGTTACTGGCATAGGTATGTGCACTTAGTATTGGTAAACAGCTTAGATCGCCTAAGCTTGCCCAGGAAAAGTGTGAAAGACTGAAATACTGTTAAAATGGCGAAAAGTCCAAACAAACAAAGTAAACAAACAAACTGAGAAAATCATATCAATCCTTACAGATAATGACAAGACTACCTGTACTGAAGGTGTTGTTGGAAGACAAGCCAGAGCCATTGACAATTAAGAAACTGACCAGCCTTCTGAAGCCATCCTTCAGTGAATCGGGGAGCAATAAAGAAGTGGTGGAAAAGGCAGTTTATGCAAAGTTTATCAAGTATATAAGAGAAGTAGCAAGTAAGTAAATAATACATGCCTTTTTTAATGACCTATTTTGGAAAAAAAGTCCCTATCTGCAATTGGGACTTGGGTATTTTGCAGTGTGAAATATGTCAAATTGAGTAAATAAATATCTTATAATGCCTCCCATCGAAGATGGCGGGGTTTATTGGTTTGCTAATGTCGGTCGGTCTGGCTGTCAATAGACCACTTTTGTTTCCGCTTTCTAAGTCCAATAGTTTTCATCCGATCTTAACCAAACTTCATGTACATGTTGATGGGCATAGAATCTCGGCCATTTTCGATAATCGGCCAATTCTCTCCATGAATTGTTAAGTTAGGGCCTTTGAATTATCTTATATTGGCGTTTTTAGCCGTTTCTGCCCTCTGTGTCCAACCGTTTTCATCTGATCTTCACCAAACTTCATGAAAATGTTTGTGGGCATAATATCTCAACCAAGTTGGATTATCGGTCATTGCCCCAGGTATTATAGAGTTATGGTCTTTGAATTATATAAAATTGGCTGCTTCAGGGGTTTCATCTGATCCAACCAAACTTCATGAACATCTGGGCATAATATCTTGATCAAGTTCGATTATTAACTAATCCCCCTACGGACTGTGCAGTTAAGGCCCTTTATTTATGTAAAATTGGCCTTTTTAGCAGTTTCTGATCCCTATGTCCAACAGTTCTCATCTGATCATCATCAAACTTGATATTTTAAAGATTGATTTTAACCTAGAGGGGGCATAACAGCTCTTGTATTATAATAGATTTGACCTAATATATTGATTATGCCCCCCCCCCTATCGAAGATGGCAGGGTAAATTGGTTTGCTAATGTCTGTCTGTCCATCTGTCGGTCCCATTTTTCCTTGTATCCTCCATTTTTGTAAGCTTTCTTGAGCTTAAAGATACTGAACTCAAGATGGGCATAATAATCTGCGTTTCTGGTAGTAATGCCTAAATGGTAAAAACGTGTAGAAACCATCACTATTTGTATAGAACACGGACCAAATACTGTCACAAACTGTATATTTCATTGAAAAATAGAAGTTGCGTTAGCTTGCACTTTCCTTGAACCAGGTATTCCCGATTTTAAAATACCGTGTTTTTAGGACTGGACCATCTGGAGTTTAGTCCCTTTAAAGTGCTCTGTGAAGCACAATTGGTGTGTGATCATGCAATCTTTGATGTGTTTGATAATGGGCTTTAGGTAATCAAGAAAGTTAAAAATAAGACATCACCTTTCTTTGGCAAAAACATTCACAGTTTAAGTTTGACAGTATGATATATAATGAATATTAATACACTGAATGCTCAAACATTGCCAAACAGATTGCAAAAAAGGTAAATGTTAAACTGATAATTATATAGTAAAGATGAGTGTTCAAAGCAAGCTTATTACCTGTAATATTTTTAATCGCACCACTAATGCCGGTAATACTCAATTTTGGCAAACTTCTTATACGTATCTATTGCTCTGTCCTGTGTCATTGCTCTTTTGTTAGACATATTCTGTCCTTAATCTTTCAGGTGGAAGACGTATGGGAATAAATCTGCAGTCTATTCTGCAGTTTGTCACAGGAGCAGATGAAGAACCTGTATTGGGCTTCAAGTTGTCACCATCAATTCAATTTGTAGAATGCTCCTCATCCTTCATCCCAACAGCAAATACGTGCATAAATTGTTTGACATTGCCTAGAGCCTCTGTGGGAGAATCTCTTCCTGTAGATGAGCAACTATTTGACAGATACGATTACGCATTTTTGAATACCTTCTATGGACTAAAATAAACAAACTTTTCAGGGGAGCATATATACTCCGCTTTGTCCTTCCATCCAAATTTCTTGTCTGGGCTATTTCTCAGCAACTACTGGCTGAAATTCAATGAAACTTAATGGGAAGCTTCATTACCAAGAGCATGTCAGGCGGGGCACAGGGGGCACATGCCCCCAAGCTGACCCCAAAGCTTATGTAATGTATATAATCTTAAACATGACATTTTTAAAGAAAAAAGAAGACAGTGGAAATATGTTTTGCCCCTAAACTACTTAAATATTATCGTTAATCAAAGACCAATGCCTAAGGCAAAAATATCAAAGGGAGGGGGCACGAAGGGCATAAGCTTGAACTAGACACAACTCATATGCTTTGTTTTAACTTCTTAAACTTGTAATAACTTCGTAATGACGTGAAGGATTTTAATATAACTTCATATTATTATTCCCCATGACCAAACGATGTGTCGTGCACATGACCCACGCGTTTCCGTCAAAGGTCAAAAACGTGTATTTTGTATCCGCTCCATAACTTCTTAATGCATGGAATGATTTTAATATTACTTCATATAATTATTCCCCATGGCCAGACAATGTGTCGCGTACATGACCCATGCTTGTCCTTCAAAGGTAAAGGTCACAATTCAAGATCAAATGTCAAATACAGGTAAAATACTTGTATTTGGTTTCCACTCCATAACGTTGTAATGCATGGAAGGATTTTAATATAACTTCAGATTATTATATCCCATGATCAGAAGATGTGTTACACATGACCCATGTTTGTCCATCAAAGGTCAAAGTAAAAAATCAAATACTTGTATTTCATTTCCGCTCCATAACTTCGTAATAACTAGTAGGATTTCACATAACTTCTAATAATTATTCTCATGACCAGATGATGGGTCGCGTACATGACCCATGCTTGTAGGTCAAAGGTCAGTGTCACAATTTAAGGTCAAAGGTTTAATATTTGCATTGTGTTCCTCTCCGTAACTTCTAAATACCTGGAAGGATTTTAATATTACTTCAAATTGTTACTCCACATGACTAGACAATGTGTCACGCACATGTCTCATGCTTATCAGTCAAAGGTCAAGGTCACAATTCAAGGTCAAATACCTGTGCATCGTTTCCGCTTGTAATTTTCATTTTGCATTTCAAGCCCATTTTTCTTTATGCTGGTCATTTTGTCAGTCAATACATTAATCTGTGTCAAAGCTCTCCATCTGTGTCAAAGCTCTACGTCTGTGCCAAAGCGGTATGTGGGGTTATAAGTCACCTTTAGTGAAAGCTCTAGTTGTTGCTGATTTTTTTGTCCAGAATTTGTGCCTGTACAAAAGACTAAATTTAAACTATTTTAACTATTATTATAACAAATCTCTATATTGATTACAACATTGTAACCTTACCATGGATTAGTAATACCATAGTACCACGTTTGAAGATCTTATATAGTTTCCAAAAATCCTAAATAAATAACATTAGTAATACATTTATATCTTAAATATTCATAACAGTTTCCATGATAATGCATTTTTTTTGTAGTTGCATTGCTTTTGTATGGCACATCTAGTTTGAATTATAATTGTAATTGTATTCATCTTTGTTCTGTTGTGCATATATTTGTTCAGCTATTATATATTTGATACTTGTTATTGTCATTCTGTGGACAAACCAAAGCAGTATTCATAAACAGCCAACTACATGTATCAGAATTAAAGTTGTCAGTCCCGGCTAGCTCAGTTGGTAGAGCGCTGGACTGTCAATTCATGGATTGTGAGTTCGAACCCCTGCCCGGTCACAAAACTTGTGAGTGGATTGGTCATGAAATTATTTCTACGGCCATTCTCCCCCTACCTCTGATTCAAGTAGGGCAGTTGTCAGTTATTGGCATAGGTATGTGCACTTAGTACTGGTAAACCACTTAGATCGGCTAAGCTTGCCCAGGAAAAGTGTGAGTAGGTTAACTGACCGCTGTGATATGACTGAAATACTGTTAAAAACGGCGAAACATCCAAACAAACAAACAAACAGAATTAAAGTTAGTAATTTAAGTTAAGCAATTTCTTAGTTTTTGCAAACTATCATAGAAGTATCTTAGAAATAATATAAGAATATGGTTTTTGTCTTAAAATGTTAGGCGGCTTTGCATCAGTCTTAAAGACGTTCGCAACAACAAGAAAATAATTGGGTTAATTTCTCCTTTTGCTTTATTTTTCTTCATTGTATATAGGTAACCATATAGTAATTTCAATAAATAAATATAAATCTTTGTAAGTCATTAAGTTCCAGTCAATGGTTAAAAGTTCATAAAGCATATTAATAATCAAAACCACACGTATACAATGTATTGCCAAAGAAATCAGTTCAGAAAAGATCCATTAAATATCTCTATTCTATTTTGGCAATTGACATGTTGTTTACGTTAACACGAAACATGAAAAAGGCTACACAGGTACCCTATTTAAAGTCCAATATTTCCTAAACAAATTCAGCGACTCATTATTTTTATTAATTTTCTGTTGTACATTGGTGCATGTATGTGCGAAAATTTAAGAAAATCTATCGTTTGGAACAAAATATATTGATGCATAATAAATGACGTTTCAGAATTTATTATTACTACCCAGTTGACCTACTTAAATGTCCAGTCAAATTCATTATTTTAACAGTAAATGTAGGAAAAGCGTTTTTTATTATCAAAATACACTTGTATATTGCAAAACAAGACATGTGAAAAGATACCAGTAGAAAGAACCATAACCTTGTTTGAAAAAAGCACTTCTATATACTTATAACATTGATAAAAATTCCAAACTGAAAAAAAGTGGCTTCGATAAGTATCGTATTCGACACCCAATATTACCGGAAAAAAAACTGAAAAAGGCCGGTGAACCCTATCTTTTAACACTGTTTTAGATTCAGTACACAATGACACATGTATATGGAATTTTTAAAAAAAATCTGTCGCTTGGAACAAAAGGTATTTGTATATTTGATTATTTTTGGATGTTTTAAAAGGCATATTAAATGCGTAATTTACCTTTCTTAAGTGTCCATTTAAGGTCTTTTTTTTTTAACGGGATCTATAGATAAAGCGCTTGTATCTTTAAACTGCACTTGTATATTGCCAAACGAAACATTAAAAAAGATGCGTTTAAAAATGTCCGTCTTTGTTTGAATATGAACACTTCATATAAGGCGTAAAAAAAAAGTTTGTTTAAGGTAACCCGACCTACCCTAAAAAAAATGACCCGACCCTAGAACATTTTATTGGGTTTGTCAGATTGATTTTGGTTTTATTTACCTTTTTCAATAATTAAATGTGTTTTGGATAAATAAGTGTTTTGTTTTGATAGTATCCATTTATAAACAATGTTTCAGGATATTACTGATATGTTTTGAATATTTATTCAGTTTTAGAATCTTCAAGTTGTCCATTTACCCCAAAAATAATTAAAAAAATCTCGACCTACCTACCCTTATTTTTTGGGGCATGTAACCTGAAACAAACATTTTTTTTACACCTAATTGAGCATTTGTAGTCACACAAACTGAAAAAAAGGGCTTTGACAGGTACCGTATTTAAAACCCAAAATTCCGGAACAAGGCCGGTGACCTGTAGTTTTTAAGACTGTTTGAAGATACGTTTGACACATGTTTGTGCAAATTTTTAAGAAAATCTGTCGTTGGAAAAAATTTTTTGCAAATGTCTTTAAAGTTTAGAATTTTCAAAGAAAATAATTAAATAGTGTCACTTTTACATGACCACATTCTGTATAAGTCTAAAGTGTCATCGATATTCTTGTGTATCAATGTCTTGGTGCATTAAAATGTTTGATATTTTTCTGGTTTAAGATTCAGTGTATGCACATTGTTAATTTTGTATAATTTGTCATAATTAAAACACTTTTTTGATTGTCATGTCTCCAGTTCCGTCACTGATCGTATTGAGTTTATATTTCTCGTTTTACCACGTCTGTTTTGTGTAATTATACCTACAATCAAAGTCACTATATATTACGTTCTATTGTTTTCTGTCACAATAAATCAGAATAACGTATATATGCATTGTCGATTTATACCATAGCCTAATATAGAGTTATTCAGTCCCTCTAGCAACATGTATATATAAGTACATGTTCCATCATTTGTATCGCTATTTTGTTTCTTTATTAATATTAATTCCTTGAGCGTGGGATATTTGCACGACCTTGAAATAAAATATTATTATAAAATAATATAAATAATATATTATTTAAAATATTATTTAATCATGTTATTTTCCGGTTATAGATAGTAATATAATCGAATGGTATCGTTTATTTGCCTTGCGTACATGTACGATTTCAGACACCCATTTCTTTATCATTTGTTAGGAGCCGTACCGGTCTGTTTTAAAAACTTTGCAAACGGTAAGAATTCAGTTTTTAGCTGTTCGCAGAACAACTAAAGATACCACATTTCCAAAATTAAACAGTCAAAGAACTTTGATCCCAACAGCTTTAGGCCAGTCGACCACGCGAAAGTAGGAAGTGCCATTTTGAATATAGTTTAATTTGTCAAATGGTTATCATTACGATAATGAATTTGATTAGAACATGACATGTTGGGAAAAGTTAAGTCAACATCTTTCAATGTAGGATCAATTAATACGACTGTACTGGCGAAGAAAATAAAATAGTACGTTATGCGACGTCCTAATTCAATTATGAATGAAAATCTTGGGTCGCGAGGCGAGCCGAATAGAAAAAATCTAACCCTTAAAAAATCGAAAAAAGTGACACCAAGAGTGTAAAATATTCTTTTCCCTTTATTACAAAACCAACTCAACTCGTATTCAAACAAGTTTGATCGAGATTCAAGTTCAAACGAAGTTTGAACGTAATCAGTAAAAATGAATCCTCTAGAACGTAAACGCCATACGAAGATTTCAAGCATGTCTATTGACCAAGTTAACTGCATATATATACATATATTTAAGTGATTATCAGGATCAACTACCAGTATATACTATTACAACGTCAAAACGCAAAACTTAACATTCTTTATAAATGTCTCGACTTACTCATTTTATACAAGGAATCGCAGCACATTCATGGAAGGAACCATGAACTCAATCGGACAGAGGTGTCTTCACACACAGTGACACTTAATTTTTCGCCACATTAAATCATTTTCTTTACATATTTAGAAATTCGGTTTGATTGGGTAAACTATAGAAAATTGTCTGAGAGACATCTGAAACCTTTCCACTTTCTTTAGGTACAGGTTTAGGTTATTTTTCGTAAACATTGTCTTTCGTTGGATTTTTTTCAAAAGCCTACACAAACAATCAGTGTATGGTCACGTTTAAGCTGCGGTATACGAATACACTATACACAAGGTTTACTAGATTTTACGAAGTTAATCACTCATTGCTTTCTAAAATTGACACTGCCTTCTCATATATTTCTATTCCATAGTTTGAACTTGTCCAAGTTTGAGGACAGTGTTGTGCAAGTTCTCGACTGCAGCTGTCGCTGATGTGAATTTCTGTTCTTCCGAAAATTGGACGACTGTCGGTAATGCTTCCATTGAAGATCTCGTTGTTAGTATCCGGAGAATCTAATGCTGTGTCTTCTGGAACATCGGGGACCGGGTTGTTCAGAACACCACTTGACCATAGTTTGAGTGGTGTTGATCGAACTGTACGCAATCTGTGTGTACTCCATGCGCCACACCACCATTGAAGTTTTTCATTTATCTTATGCATATATACATAGTGGAGTGCATAAATATGTACCGGATTCATGATATCCAAAATACTTTCATCTTCTAGGAAGGTAAACAAATCGGAGTAAAATCCCAAAACGCCTTCATAAACATCCCTCCACAAACGTTCAATGCGTTGATTGTGTACACTTTTCCCTGCTATAACGCTTCCAAATCCGCGATGCTGTAGCATATGGTCAGCAATTTTAATATTTTCCATACCCATATCTATTCTAACACGTAATGGTGTTCCAAACTTAGCCACACCTAGTTTAAACAACTCTACCAAAGTATCAGACCTATTGTTGTCTACGGCATTCATAAACATAATCATTCTACTAAATCCATCCACTCCAGCAGATATAATAAAATACCACCGAATTAGTTTATGATTCGTATCTATGTGCCACATATGATTTGGTCCTTGTACGTGGTATATACGCCGATGAAGCCGTCTTGTTGTTCGGTCTTTAATACGATTTTCATTATGTATCTGTAATATATCACGAAGTTGAGCTCTTGGTATCTGAAATAATAAATGTAGAACTCCTAGATATTTATAATTATACTAGACATGTGTCCGTAGGACACGGATGGGATGCCCCTACTGGCTACATTACGCTGGCTGTCACAAAACTCCGCTGATGTTGGAAAAAATGCACCAAAATACTCCGGTGCACAAGTTCACATGCTGATTAATATGTTTGTAAAGTTTCATCACTCTAGCAGTAATACTTTTTGAGTTACGCGCGACACAAGTCCAAAAATGTCATTTTTTGCTAAAAAAAGGGACCATAACTCCGCTGATGTCGGAAAAAACTGCACCAAAATACCCAGGTGCACAGGTTCACACGCTGATTAATATGTTTATAAAGTTTCATCACTCTAGCAGTAATACTTTTTCAATTACGAGAGACACAAAAAGCCGACGGACGGACGGACGAGGGCAAATCTATATGCTCCCCTTTCAAGTGGGGCCATAATAAAACCTACATATATGCTTTATGAAATACTATTAAAATGTGGGAAATACCGTCGATATGCCCCTTTAATTAAGAAACATCTTAAGTTGACATGCATTAAAACTAAATGCACGCGCGTCTGTTTTTCTATAAATAATGATAAATTTATTAAATACGCCTCATGCAAAATAATATAACTGCTTGAAAGACAATGGTTAGAAACAAGATCTGTCAGAGGACAGCACGCTCGACTATTCAAAGTACTTCTGCTGATACATATTTTGGAAAGTGGAAGGGGCACACATTCGTTGAAATACGAATCCGAGTTTGGGCAATTACTTTGACAATTTATTCCAAATTTAAGGTGAATACCTTATGTATTTTAGAATTATAAGACTTTGGAACAAAACTTTAACCAGAAAATCTATTTGAAAAGTGGGCATCCATCTGTCAAACTACAAAACAGGGTTATGTGGGTTGTGGCACCTGATGCTGTAGTTAATGACAAAGGTATATTCCAAATTTCAAGTGAATAACCTGTCAAGTTTTTAAGTTATACAACTTTTGAATAAAAACTTAAATCTGAAAATCTATGTGAAAAGGGACATAACTATGCCAAAATACAAAACAGAGTTATTGGGAATGTTGCACCTGAGGCTGGAGTTGATGGCAAATGTATAATTAGTTACACTGTTTGTAACTGTTATGAAACCACTGAGGGTGTATATCCCAACAGTGTAACGAATATATCTCACCGACTACCTTTCACTGGTTTCAGTTTAATTCAATTCAATCTTTATTGTGGTATACAAGGCCACCCGCCCATGCACAAAATGTTGAACACATTTATACATTTTAATTGATATCATTTAAAATTAAAACGAAAGAAAAACTTACAAAATAACGCGAAACACATACAACGACGTTACGAAAATAAACAAAAATACTTCATTACACTGCGTCATTAGACTTCTGTGAGGTATTGAAATATACCCATGGCCAGGGTTCGACCTTAACGCGTGTCTGTCGGTCCGTGACCTGTGATTTTTCGGTTGTCATTGAAGGACGACCGGTCCGGTGACCAGTTGTTTTTGGACTTGTTCCAATTGTGGATTTCTGAATTATCATTTGTGGTTAAGAATACAGTGACGGGCATTGAAGTCGCATTTTAGTGAAGCAATTTCCATTGATAATAATTAAATATAGTCATTTAATAACCTTTCATTATTTAAAACAAATTTAATCAAATAACATATATTGTAAAAATAATGAGCTTATAATAGCTTCGATCGATTATATTACTCCTGGCTCATTACTAGTTTAACAACGTATTCCCTTTTTGACACAGTTTATTATTGTTTTTGTTTTTACAACAGGCAGTTTTTAATTGTATCTCTATTAAAAAAACAATCGAAGTAAACAAAATTCAGGTCTAGGTATCCGCATTGTGACAATGATTGCAAAACGTTAAGGAACGGATAGCCAAATCATATAACGATATATAATTATATTTTTAATTGCTCTAATTGCGTGTTTATTGCTTAGCACACGAAAACGCATGTATCTCCAATGTAGGTCAATTTTAAGAAGTTGACGTCTCATCTTTATTTAAACAACAATGCTCATGAAACATTTTGATCTAAACTGTATTATACAAAAATATATAATGAATAATAGATGTTCATGTGTGCTGAACATATTTTCTGATTTCAATTCTGAGAATCATTTGTTTGAACTATTGTATGCACTATGCAGTTCGACGTATTTTGATTTTCGGGACCAGTTCATACAGTATCGGATCAGTAGGCTTTGAAGGTAGCAGGTCCTGTGGACCACCACTTCCCAAAAGTTAAGGTGAAACCCTGCCCATGTTGTATGGAAAATACCCCATGGTCATGTGACCGCTCTAAGCCAATCGGATCGCATCATTTACGTCGGAGGTGATACTATTCCAAGTTTCAAGTGAATAATGTAGTTTTGAAGTTACAAGACTTGTGAATATAAACCTTAATCAGAATATCTATGTGATAACGGAGAATAACACTGTAAAAAAAAACAAACAATTAGTTGTGGGTAATGTTGCACCTGATGCTGGAACTAATGACATATGTATATTCCAAGTTTCACGTAAATAACTTATTTACATGTAGTTGGAAGTTACAAGACTTTTAGACTCGGACACCGACGTCGGGGCGAGTAGGAAAGCTCACATATTCTTCTAATAGTCGAGGTTAAAATCAAAGCTGAAAATACATTCCTTTAACAAGATGTAAAAGAAATAGTCACCCGATATTAATGTGATATTTTTGAGAAACATATGTGAACATGTTGTACATAGTATTTTAAAAAGCAAATTACCCTGTAATAAATTACCGCTTACATACATCCGCAGTGAATTGATGAAAAACAACGAATCAAAATAAATGATTTCAAATATACAATATTCGCCAAAAGACACCATTCTAAAATACATTTTGTGTTGTATAGTATTGTATCATAGGTACTGATATACTACTTACGTGAATGTTTTTATGTCCCAGTAACTCCTTTATCATTTTCTCACCACAGCGTGGGAATGCCTTGACAATTTCGTTTATATGGAACGCCTAGACTGTCTTATGTTGACTGTTGACATGCTGGATGGTTCATTGAAATGATGATTGATTTTATAATATGATATGAGGTTATCATGGTATGCTGTGTGTTTATGATAGTATGCTGTGTGTTTATGATAGTATGCTGTGTGTTTATGATGGTATGCTGTGTGTTTATAATGGTATCCTGTGTGTTTATGATTGTATTCTGTGTGGTTATAATGGTATGCTGTGTGTTTATGATGGTATGCTGTGTGGTTATAATGGTATGCTGTGTGTTTATGATGGTATGCTGTGTGTTTATGTAGTATGCTGTGTGTTTATGATGGTATGCTGTGTGTTTATGTAGTATGCTGTGTGTTTATGATGGTATGTTGTGTGGTTATAATGGTATGCTGTGTGTTTATGATGGTATGCTGTGAGGTTATCATGAAATGCTGTGTGTTTATGATGGTATGCTGTGTGTTTATGATGGTATGATGTGTGTTTATGATAGTATGTTGTGTGTTTATGATGGTATGCTGTGTGTTTATGATAGTATGCTGAGTGTTAATAATGGTATGCTGTGTGTTTATGATGGTATGCTGTGTGTTTATAATAGTATGCTGTGTGTTTATGATAGTATGCTGGGTGTTTATGATAGTATGTTGTGTGTTTATGATAGTATGCTGTGTGTTTATGATGGTATCCTGTGTGTTTATGATGGTATGCTGTGTGTTTATTATAGTATGCTGTGTTGTTATGATAGTATGCTGTGTGTTTATGATGGTATGCTGTGTGGTTCTAATGGTATACTGTGTGTTTATGATGGTATGCTGTGTGTTTATGTAGCATGCTGTGTGTTTATGATCGTATGCTGTGTGTTTAAGTAGTATGCTGTGTGTTTATGATGGTATCCTGAGTGTTTATAATGGTATGTTGTGTGTTTATGATGGTATGCTGTGTGGTTATCATGGTATGCTGTGAGGTTATCATGGTATGCTAAGTGGAACGATCGGGTCTTTTTTTTAAGAGAACAAGCCCTTAGCCACTTTCTAGTTTTGTAATCATCAATTGCAGGGTAATGTATTAAATATAATGGATGCGATCTTACAACATATTGGCCTACAAAGGCTCGTTACAGTATTTGACAGGGAAAATATAACACCGGACATTGTTTGCGCATTGTCCATGTATGAAATGAATTGCTTGGGAGTGCATAATCGAGCCGATGTTATGAAACTGCGGACAGCATGTTGTCATTATGGAAGTTTTCAACCACGTAGGGCAAGTGCAGGATCCGGTTCGCCGTCCTTCGAGATTCCGAAAAGGATTCTTGAAGACCTATTAGAAACTGGATTTACAATTAAAGAAATATCCGAACTACTTTCGGTCTCAGAAAGCACGTTATTTCGACGAATGCGTGTTTACGGTTTACAAAAACACAGGTTTACTGAAATTGATGATGACCGTCTTACCCGCATTGTAAACGAAATTGTCAATATGGAACGCCTAGACTGTCTTATGTTGACTGTTGACATGCTGTATGGTTCATTGAAATGATGATTGATTTTATAATATGATATGAGGTTATCATGGTATGCTGTGTGTTTATGATAGTATGCTGTGTGTTTATGATAGTATGCTGTGTGTTTATGATCGTATGCTGTGTGTTTATGATGGTATGCTGTGTGTTTATAATGGTATCCTGTGTGTTTATGATTGTATTCTGTGTGGTTATAATGGTATGCTGTGTGTTTATGATGGTATGCTGTGTGGTTATAATGGTATGCTGTGTGTTTATGATGGTATGCTGTGTGTTTATGTAGTATGCTGTGTGTTTATGATGGTATGATGTGTGTTTATGATGGTATGCTGTGTGTTTATGTAGTATGCTGTGTGTTTATGATGGTATGCTGTGTGTTTATGTAGTATGCTGTGTGTTTATGATGGTATGTTGTGTGGTTATAATGGTATGCTGTGTGTTTATGATGGTATGCTGTGAGGTTATCATGGTATGCTGTGTGTTTATGATGGTATGCTGTGTGTTTATGATGGTATGCTGTGTGTTTATGATAGTATGATGTGTGGTTATAATGGTATGCTGTGTGTTTATGATGGTATGCTGAGTGATAATAATGGTGTGCTGTGTGTTTCTGATGGTATGCTGTGTGTTTATAATGGTATGCTGTGTGTTGATGATGGTATGTTGTGTGTTTATAATGGTTTGTTGTGTGGTTATAATGGTATGTTGTGTGTTGATGATGGTATGCTGTGTGTTTATAATGGTATGTTGTGTGTTGATGATGGTATCCTGTGTGTTTATAATGGTATGCTGTGTGTTTATGATGGTATGCTGTGTGTTTATGATGGTATGCTGTGTGTTTATGATGGTATGCTGTGTGTTTATGATGGCATGCTGTGTGTTTATAATGGTATGCTGTGTTTTTATGATGGTATGCTGTGTGTTTATGATGGTATGCTGTGCGGTTATCATGGTATGCTGTTCTTTTCACTCGCTATCATTTTGTTTGATATTATTTTCATTCGGAACACTCGTTCTTTTACGTTGTCGCTTGATAAATGTCACGTGAATGGTTTCTGTCCAGCCTTACAAAATAGCTCAATGTAAACTTGATCTGTTGTTGTATGGCTTATCAGCTAAGGTCAGATTACTTAGGTGTAGCGAGATCTTGGCTAATTAAAAACAATAAAGCTGGGTGAGAATTAAAGATAATTAGAGAATGTGTGACACTAGGAATTTGCTTGAAAATTGTTAGTTTAGAAGAGAGCAAACACAATAAGATCATGGCAGTAGAGAAGTTGAAAAGCGCACTCCTTGAAATTGGGCACATTGCTTTATTGGATCTATTTCTTAATGAACGTATTGACGACGATATTGCACGTTCATTGACAGACACAGACTTAATAAGATTAGGAATTGACACGATCGGTGACCGCCACCGCTTTAGAGCGAGGCTGAATGCAAACACACGTGGCCCGGAACAAGAGGCGTCTGGCAGTAGCAGCGATTCGCAAACGGTAGGTGTAATAAATTCAGAGTTTAATAATTAGTGGGCCAAATTTTAATTTCATCGGAATGTTTTGTGTAGAAGAAAGTAGAAAATTTTATAAATTAGGACTTTAGTATAGGCATCCTGCAGTAGGGTCGATCCGGTAGTGGTATTCTTAAATTCAGATAAGCGACTCAACGCCTTTTGGTAAATTTCCAATCAGTATTCCAAACTTGTTACGAATCTGTATGGATGTTGCATCTTCTTTTTAGCTCACCTGAGAAACCTGTGGTTGGATTTCTCAATCATTGCACAAAAATGTTCCTTGTGTGGTTCTCTACCAAAATATACTTGAACACACTATTATGTGAAGTTGGAATAAGACGTCAAACATAGAATAATCTGTTTTATTACAGCAATGTTTTATATGCAGTTTACCATTTGTAATTTGCGAATTTTGCAGAGTAATTTGTGCAATAGACACCTGCATATATATAACCGCATCAGTAAAACACAGTTCATAAATACAGTCAAAATGATCAAAGACTCAATCAGTTTTAATGAAAAGGTCCTGTAAACATGCTAATTATAACAAAATTATTGACAGAATATAACAAACATATATAAAAAAAACATGAAATGCTCAGTTTTATTTGAAAATAGAACAAAAATCATGTCCATTCTATGTTTGATGTCTTATTCTAACTTCACATAATACAGTGTTTTGACATTTTGATTTGTTAAAAAAATCATGGCCGCCCGAGTGCATGGCATTTTTATATTTATTTGGCTTAATAGCGTTATTGGGACACTGCTAGCATTCAAATGACAAATGTCATATTTTAAGTTTAAAAAAACAACAACAACAGAGGCTATTGTGTCCATGACTTGTAGCGTTATTGTATATTATGTATTTGGTATTTAATGTTTTCTGGCACTTCAAAATAATTATTCTTTTAATGTCCAAATATTAAGAGTCACAAAAAAATTGTTCAAAAACAAAGCATAAATATTATCATAAAATATCAATTACAGACGCGCTTGTTCGATGATGGCTGCCTTTATTGCTAGAGGAGTTTTTTATGACACGTTACTGTATGAGCCTATATTGAAGCCATATACAACTTCCTAATTGACATGCATGGTCCAGCATGGTTGACTTAGAAAGATTAAATTAATGAACAAGAGGACCTGTGAAACATTTAATGATAGTGGGTGTTATGCACCTATCAATGTTGTCCCCTACGTGGTTGAGCGGCGGGCATATACGGGACTTTAGACTGAAAGCGATTACCGACAGGCGGATATTTGACATTCCAAATAATTCCGGGTCTCGAGGTAATAGACTTTGGTCGGATTTTAGATCCTGGTAATACAGGCCCCCGGGCCATTTGATAGACATATAGCATCTCCCACTGAGGGGATTTCGACAAATATGCTTGACTCTTGGGTGAGGAATTAGACCCCCCAAAATAACATTTGTCAAATTCCCTTGGGTCACCCCCCCTCCCCCCCCCCCAATAAGTATCTGCCTGAAAACATAGAGCACAATTAAGTCCTTTTCTGAAAGTGTCCGAAAACATAGAGACACACAAAATAATTATTTTCAAAAAACATAAAACATAGTGTCCAAAACCATAAAATAAATACTTTATACTTTTTTTTATTTCAGGTTCCCTTAAATGTTCAAGCCAGCTCAGCTTCATCAAGAATCCATCAACTTGTTGAAAGAAATCGTCTGTTTGGTAGGAACTCAACCCAAAAAAGACCTAAATCCAATAGATTCACCGGATGGACCGCACAGTTTGTTTGTTTAAGCAGTACTGACTCGACATGTGTTCCATCCCCTTCAGAAAAAGAAATATTGAAAAATGCTGGCTTGGGCTTAAAAAAAATAAAATTAGAAAACAATGATGATGAACGCGAGGTTCTTGACAAAATCATGTCAAATGTAGGATTTCCACAGCTCACCAATGCTGGTGGAGCAGAGCTGTTACGAACAAGTCAGAACCATAGGACATTGAAACTCATTGGTTGCAGATGGAATTCTGCGGAACTAAAATGCAATGTTGGACCGCAAGCGAAGATTTACGTGAGACCCTTGCAACATTCACTGTCAACACGGTCTCTTCATGAGGACTCACCAAATGAGGAATTGAGCTCTTGTCAATGCACACGGTGTAAACGCCATTTTCCAATGAGGTCTATGAGAGATCATTTAGAGAAATGCTCTGTAAGTGTTGTAGACGAACTACCAGATTTAATAGATGTTTTAGGCGATAGGGAAGCAAACTTGTTTCCATCATTTGTATCAAATGAAGTTTTAATTGAAATGGAAGCTGAGAATGGAAGTTTAACATTGTCTGTAACTGCAACAAAAGAAATGAGTGTGGCTCAGGTTGTTGAAAAAACTGTTCAATATTGTCATGAATGTGCAGTTCAAAACCCTGTGGAAATTCTAAAAAAATTTCAGCAAAATATGGTAACAGGGAGATCTCTGAAAATTGAGAATACAGCAGAATGCGCTGAAGGAGAAACAAATTATGTTCTCATTGACCGAACACATGTGCTTGAAACTGCATTTGAAGAACTGTCAAGTAAAAGTGTCGCAGAGCTGCGAAATACTCTAGAAGTTCAGTTTTATGGTGAGGTAAGTAAGGATTTCTTAAGATAGATGTACATTGTACTATTTAGTTAAAAACAATTTTTCAAATCTGAAGCAGCAGAGCAACAGATAAGGCACGTAATTAACTAATTACCTAGTTCTGAAACACCATTTTATATACTCAATTAATCGAAAGTGCAATGAGTGACAAAACTCAATTTAATATTAAATACTCAAAAAACACCAAACATTCTGCATAAATACAGGCCATTTTCTACAGGACTATCAGACCCGTTCCCTGAATGCCAAATATGCATATTTATCCCAGATATCACCCAAAAATTCCCAACTGTACAAAAATCTGTTTTATTTTTGTGAAAAACAAAAGGGAAAATACGATTTTTCAAAGTTAGATACCAGTAAATCATTGTGTACGAAAACTCGACTTTTGCATCTTACAGCACATCGAATCATGTTATAAGGAACATTTGACACGTTATGCATTAAAATAAGTCTAATGAACTGGTAATTTGACTGTTTTATATGATTTAGGTACGAATTTTAGTTCACGCTCCCCATACAATCCGAGTACAGAAAATGCAAGCCAGATGGCTTATCATGTGTCATACTGAAATACGTTTTTGAAGCATTTCTACTTAGCGGATCGATCTGAAATGTTGCATGTGTGCTACAAGTATGTTAATAATGATATAGACGAGTTTTTATCAAGATAGCAAAATTTTGAGTTTTCTTTAAAGTGCCTATTACTAAAGAGTTCCTTTTCTCTTAGGGTAAAAAAGCCATTTGGCAATCTCAGACATGTCTTTTGTGGTTATTTCTTATATCCCACGTGTGTCTGGAACATTTTGGTGCATTTTATTGGGGCTAACTTGAAAAGTGAACTGTTGGGGTGTGTTTACTGTGGAATGTGGTTTTTGTCGAAATATGACTGCCTGGACCCTGTTTTCTAAGGCTGTCTGCATTCAGGTGAGATGCATTTTCTTAGAAGTAACATGATATATCTTTTTTATTGCCATTTTTGGAAGAGGACAGATTCATTTTAAATTGATACCAGGCTTGCACAATCTGAAATAAAGGAAAGGCTAGAAAAATGCTGTCAAAGTTTGCCGTTTTATAATGGGACCATATGTTTTAGAATTACTGGTATCTAACCTCAAATACTTTACAGCCGAAAAATCAATTGTGATACATCGACTATCTCCGGAAGGCTCCGTAAGATAGATTTATTTTTAGAATCGCCTGTGTATCCAGAGTGCCGAATAATAAACATCAACTTTAAATTCGGATATCCTTTAATTGTATCATTGACATTGTTTGCAATGAGAGAACACTAAATAGCCTTGTAATAAAGAAAAAGTATCTGTTTATGTAAATAGTAAAGATACAACAGTTATACTTCAATTATAATTTGTTCCATGACTAGGTACTTGTTTGTTTCTAGGATTTATCTTCAGATTGTTATTCCCCATTACTTACAATGTGTTTCATACATAACCCATGCTTGTCTGTCAAAGTTCAATATCACAATTCTAGGCCTTGTCATCCTTGCAATTTTGTACAGAGATTGCTCTGGACCGAAAAGGTGGCATACCTGATTTACAAAAGGCTATTGTTACAACATAATTAAACAAGCAACAATTATTTTTCAGACTGCGCTGGATTATGGTGGTCCCAGAAAAGAATTTTTTAGAATTACTCTGCAAGCCATTAAGGAAAAATACTTTGACCATGGTTTGAGGGAGTTACTGTCAGATGACTACTACACTATTGGCATTGTGTTTGGTAAGAAACAGTTATTGATTAAATAAGGTAACATTCTTATTTATTTAATTTAATATTAATTCTCTCTTATATTGAAATGGAGTGGTAACTGTATTACTAGTAAAGTTGCCTAAACAATATATTGTATTGTATTGTCTATAATGTGTTTTAGCTCACTTGAGCCGTTCGTGTTTGTTGAGATATTGGTATAGGGCCCGAGAACTGGCCTGCGTCATCCGTAATGCGTCCACAAATGGGGACGTAGACACGATATAGACTTCACTTTTTAATCAATCTTGACCAAACTTGCAAATTTGTGTATGACCATAAAATCTCGGATAGGTTCGATAATGGGCCAGATTGGACTAGGAACAACAGAGTTATTGCCCCTTTTTCATGAGAAAAACTGAACTTTGTTCAAACTACAGACTTCACTTTTTATCTTAACTTTACCAAGGCCCATAACTCTGATCTGCAATTCATCAGAATTATGCCCCTTTTTGTACTTAGAAATTCAGGTTAAAGTTTGCATGCAACAACTCCATATCTCTATAACTACTACAGATATTGAATTGAAACTTCACACATGACTTTAGGGTCTTTATATAAGGTCACTCACTGACCAAGGCCCATAACTCTGACCTGCAATTAAGCAGAATTATGTCCCTTTTGTTCTTAGAAATTTCAGGTTAAACTTTGCGTGTAACAAATGCATATCTCAATATCTGCTACAGATATTCAATTAAAACTTCACACATGTCTTCAAGGTCATCATATAAGGTCACTGGCCAAGGCACATAACTGTGACCAGCATTTTAGCAGAATTATGCCCCTTGTTTTGTAGTGATAAAGGCGAATAACTCTGATAAAGTGGTTGAATAGTCGAGCGTGCTGTCCTGAGACAGCTCTTGTTGATATCTGTTTGATGACATTCCAACAACTAATTGACATGATATCCATCCGATTAAATACTGATGGACAAAACGACATTCAGCCAATATTGTTTTCGATTATATCAGTCTGTAAGGGCGATATCATATATTATATCTGTTTGATGATGGTCCGACAAATAATTGACACGATATCCATCCGATTGAATGCCATTGGGCAAAACGACATCCAGCCGATATTGTTTTCGATTATATCTGTCTGATAATAGCCATATGTAAGGGCGATATCATATTTGCTTTCGGTTTGATGACGGTCCGACAAATAATTGACAAGATATCCATCCGATTGAATGCCGATGGGCAAAATGACATCCAATCGATATTGTTTTCGGTGTCCATCCGATTTGTCGGTTTGATAACGGCTTGATGTTGTTGTGCTGACTGGGGACGTGACATTTTCCGTCCTATAGGCTATTACTGTGTCAATGTGCAGGGCATTCATCACTGACAGTGAATGTGTTTTCTTTTTAGCCCTCTCCATTCTACAGAATGGCAAGATTCCAACTTTCCTCAGCCCAGATCTGCTACAACAGTTGTGGAACGGTTCCGGTACTAGCAGTACTGGTACTCCATGTATAACTCCACTTATAAAAGGTCTAGACACTCTTGGGGTATTTGAGGTAAATAGTTTACACTTTTAACTTAGGGTCAAGAAATGTAAGCAATTTTACAGTAGTTGCGTTGCTTGTTGGCCACAAAAATCCTTAATATGTATTTATATGACAGTTTACAATGACATACAGCTGAATTTTGTTAACTCAAACTTGCTTAAGTCAAAGTTCCGGATATGTCAAAGCGGACAATTCCAAAGTAATAAAGTGGGAATGTCTATTGATATGAAACCATCTTCAACAGAGCAGTATAGCGTGGAGTTCACGAGCATATTATGTAGCTTTGCCTGAGTAAATCATGCTAGATCAGTTGGTAAAGCGCTGGACTGTCAATCTGGGGATCGTGAGTTCGAACCCCAACCCGGCCACACAACTTGTGTGGGGATTGGTCATACAATTATTTTTACAGCCATTCTCCCCCTACCTCTGATTCAAGTAGGGCAGTTGTCAGTTACTGGCATAGGTATGTGCACTTAGTATTGGTAAACAGCTTAGATCGCCTAAGCTTGCCCAGGAAAAGTGTGAAAGACTGAAATACTGTTAAAATGGCGAAAAGTCCAAACAAACAAAGTAAACAAACAAACTGAGAAAATCATATCAATCCTTACAGATAATGACAAGACTACCTGTACTGAAGGTGTTGTTGGAAGACAAGCCAGAGCCATTGACAATTAAGAAACTGACCAGCCTTCTGAAGCCATCCTTCAGTGAATCGGGGAGCAATAAAGAAGTGGTGGAAAAGGCAGTTTATGCAAAGTTTATCAAGTATATAAGAGAAGTAGCAAGTAAGTAAATAATACATGCCTTTTTTAATGACCTATTTTGGAAAAAAAGTCCCTATCTGCAATTGGGACTTGGGTATTTTGCAGTGTGAAATATGTCAAATTGAGTAAATAAATATCTTATAATGCCTCCCATCGAAGATGGCGGGGTTTATTGGTTTGCTAATGTCGGTCGGTCTGGCTGTCAATAGACCACTTTTGTTTCCGCTTTCTAAGTCCAATAGTTTTCATCCGATCTTAACCAAACTTCATGTACATGTTGATGGGCATAGAATCTCGGCCATTTTCGATAATCGGCCAATTCTCTCCATGAATTGTTAAGTTAGGGCCTTTGAATTATCTTATATTGGCGTTTTTAGCCGTTTCTGCCCTCTGTGTCCAACCGTTTTCATCTGATCTTCACCAAACTTCATGAAAATGTTTGTGGGCATAATATCTCAACCAAGTTGGATTATCGGTCATTGCCCCAGGTATTATAGAGTTATGGTCTTTGAATTATATAAAATTGGCTGCTTCAGGGGTTTCATCTGATCCAACCAAACTTCATGAACATCTGGGCATAATATCTTGATCAAGTTCGATTATTAACTAATCCCCCTACGGACTGTGCAGTTAAGGCCCTTTATTTATGTAAAATTGGCCTTTTTAGCAGTTTCTGATCCCTATGTCCAACAGTTCTCATCTGATCATCATCAAACTTGATATTTTAAAGATTGATTTTAACCTAGAGGGGGCATAACAGCTCTTGTATTATAATAGATTTGACCTAATATATTGATTATGCCCCCCCCCCTATCGAAGATGGCAGGGTAAATTGGTTTGCTAATGTCTGTCTGTCCATCTGTCGGTCCCATTTTTCCTTGTATCCTCCATTTTTGTAAGCTTTCTTGAGCTTAAAGATACTGAACTCAAGATGGGCATAATAATCTGCGTTTCTGGTAGTAATGCCTAAATGGTAAAAACGTGTAGAAACCATCACTATTTGTATAGAACACGGACCAAATACTGTCACAAACTGTATATTTCATTGAAAAATAGAAGTTGCGTTAGCTTGCACTTTCCTTGAACCAGGTATTCCCGATTTTAAAATACCGTGTTTTTAGGACTGGACCATCTGGAGTTTAGTCCCTTTAAAGTGCTCTGTGAAGCACAATTGGTGTGTGATCATGCAATCTTTGATGTGTTTGATAATGGGCTTTAGGTAATCAAGAAAGTTAAAAATAAGACATCACCTTTCTTTGGCAAAAACATTCACAGTTTAAGTTTGACAGTATGATATATAATGAATATTAATACACTGAATGCTCAAACATTGCCAAACAGATTGCAAAAAAGGTAAATGTTAAACTGATAATTATATAGTAAAGATGAGTGTTCAAAGCAAGCTTATTACCTGTAATATTTTTAATCGCACCACTAATGCCGGTAATACTCAATTTTGGCAAACTTCTTATACGTATCTATTGCTCTGTCCTGTGTCATTGCTCTTTTGTTAGACATATTCTGTCCTTAATCTTTCAGGTGGAAGACGTATGGGAATAAATCTGCAGTCTATTCTGCAGTTTGTCACAGGAGCAGATGAAGAACCTGTATTGGGCTTCAAGTTGTCACCATCAATTCAATTTGTAGAATGCTCCTCATCCTTCATCCCAACAGCAAATACGTGCATAAATTGTTTGACATTGCCTAGAGCCTCTGTGGGAGAATCTCTTCCTGTAGATGAGCAACTATTTGACAGATACGATTACGCATTTTTGAATACCTTCTATGGACTAAAATAAACAAACTTTTCAGGGGAGCATATATACTCCGCTTTGTCCTTCCATCCAAATTTCTTGTCTGGGCTATTTCTCAGCAACTACTGGCTGAAATTCAATGAAACTTAATGGAAAGCTTCATTACCAAGAGCATGTCAGGCGGGGCACAGGGGGCACATGCCCCCAAGCTGACCCCAAAGCTTATGTAATGTATATAATCTTAAACATGACATTTTTAAAGAAAAAAGAAGACAGTGGAAATATGTTTTGCCCCTAAACTACTTAAATATTATCGTTAATCAAAGACCAATGCCTAAGGCAAAAATATCAAAGGGAGGGGGCACGAAGGGCATAAGCTTGAACTAGACACAACTCATATGCTTTGTTTTAACTTCTTAAACTTGTAATAACTTCGTAATGACGTGAAGGATTTTAATATAACTTCATATTATTATTCCCCATGACCAAACGATGTGTCGTGCACATGACCCACGCGTTTCCGTCAAAGGTCAAAAACGTGTATTTTGTATCCGCTCCATAACTTCTTAATGCATGGAATGATTTTAATATTACTTCATATAATTATTCCCCATGGCCAGACAATGTGTCGCGTACATGACCCATGCTTGTCCTTCAAAGGTAAAGGTCACAATTCAAGATCAAATGTCAAATACAGGTAAAATACTTGTATTTGGTTTCCACTCCATAACGTTGTAATGCATGGAAGGATTTTAATATAACTTCAGATTATTATATCCCATGATCAGAAGATGTGTTACACATGACCCATGTTTGTCCATCAAAGGTCAAAGTAAAAAATCAAATACTTGTATTTCATTTCCGCTCCATAACTTCGTAATAACTAGTAGGATTTCACATAACTTCTAATAATTATTCTCATGACCAGATGATGGGTCGCGTACATGACCCATGCTTGTAGGTCAAAGGTCAGTGTCACAATTTAAGGTCAAAGGTTTAATATTTGCATTGTGTTCCTCTCCGTAACTTCTAAATACCTGGAAGGATTTTAATATTACTTCAAATTGTTACTCCACATGACTAGACAATGTGTCACGCACATGTCTCATGCTTATCAGTCAAAGGTCAAGGTCACAATTCAAGGTCAAATACCTGTGCATCGTTTCCGCTTGTAATTTTCATTTTGCATTTCAAGCCCATTTTTCTTTATGCTGGTCATTTTGTCAGTCAATACATTAATCTGTGTCAAAGCTCTCCATCTGTGTCAAAGCTCTACGTCTGTGCCAAAGCGGTATGTGGGGTTATAAGTCACCTTTAGTGAAAGCTCTAGTTGTTGCTGATTTTTTTGTCCAGAATTTGTGCCTGTACAAAAGACTAAATTTAAACTATTTTAACTATTATTATAACAAATCTCTATATTGATTACAACATTGTAACCTTACCATGGATTAGTAATACCATAGTACCACGTTTGAAGATCTTATATAGTTTCCAAAAATCCTAAATAAATAACATTAGTAATACATTTATATCTTAAATATTCATAACAGTTTCCATGATAATGCATTTTTTTTGTAGTTGCATTGCTTTTTTATGGCACATCTAGTTTGAATTATAATTGTAATTGTATTCATCTTTGTTCTGTTGTGCATATATTTGTTCAGCTATTATATATTTGATACTTGTTATTGTCATTCTGTGGACAAACCAAAGCAGTATTCATAAACAGCCAACTACATGTATCAGAATTAAAGTTGTCAGTCCCGGCTAGCTCAGTTGGTAGAGCGCTGGACTGTCAATTCATGGATTGTGAGTTCGAACCCCTGCCCGGTCACAAAACTTGTGAGTGGATTGGTCATGAAATTATTTCTACGGCCATTCTCCCCCTACCTCTGATTCAAGTAGGGCAGTTGTCAGTTATTGGCATAGGTATGTGCACTTAGTACTGGTAAACCACTTAGATCGGCTAAGCTTGCCCAGGAAAAGTGTGAGTAGGTTAACTGACCGCTGTGATATGACTGAAATACTGTTAAAAACGGCGAAACATCCAAACAAACAAACAAACAGAATTAAAGTTAGTAATTTAAGTTAAGCAATTTCTTAGTTTTTGCAAACTATCATAGAAGTATCTTAGAAATAATATAAGAATATGGTTTTTGTCTTAAAATGTTAGGCGGCTTTGCATCAGTCTTAAAGACGTTCGCAACAACAAGAAAATAATTGGGTTAATTTCTCCTTTTGCTTTATTTTTCTTCATTGTATATAGGTAACCATATAGTAATTTCAATAAATAAATATAAATCTTTGTAAGTCATTAAGTTCCAGTCAATGGTTAAAAGTTCATAAAGCATATTAATAATCAAAACCACACGTATACAATGTATTGCCAAAGAAATCAGTTCAGAAAAGATCCATTAAATATCTCTATTCTATTTTGGCAATTGACATGTTGTTTACGTTAACACGAAACATGAAAAAGGCTACACAGGTACCCTATTTAAAGTCCAATATTTCCTAAACAAATTCAGCGACTCATTATTTTTATTAATTTTCTGTTGTACATTGGTGCATGTATGTGCGAAAATTTAAGAAAATCTATCGTTTGGAACAAAATATATTGATGCATAATAAATGACGTTTCAGAATTTATTATTACTACCCAGTTGACCTACTTAAATGTCCAGTCAAATTCATTATTTTAACAGTAAATGTAGGAAAAGCGTTTTTTATTATCAAAATACACTTGTATATTGCAAAACAAGACATGTGAAAAGATACCAGTAGAAAGAACCATAACCTTGTTTGAAAAAAGCACTTCTATATACTTATAACATTGATAAAAATTCCAAACTGAAAAAAAGTGGCTTCGATAAGTATCGTATTCGACACCCAATATTACCGGAAAAAAAACTGAAAAAGGCCGGTGAACCCTATCTTTTAACACTGTTTTAGATTCAGTACACAATGACACATGTATATGGAATTTTTAAAAAAAATCTGTCGCTTGGAACAAAAGGTATTTGTATATTTGATTATTTTTGGATGTTTTAAAAGGCATATTAAATGCGTAATTTACCTTTCTTAAGTGTCCATTTAAGGTCTTTTTTTTTTAACGGGATCTATAGATAAAGCGCTTGTATCTTTAAACTGCACTTGTATATTGCCAAACGAAACATTAAAAAAGATGCGTTTAAAAATGTCCGTCTTTGTTTGAATATGAACACTTCATATAAGGCGTAAAAAAAAAGTTTGTTTAAGGTAACCCGACCTACCCTAAAAAAAATGACCCGACCCTAGAACATTTTATTGGGTTTGTCAGATTGATTTTGGTTTTATTTACCTTTTTCAATAATTAAATGTGTTTTGGATAAATAAGTGTTTTGTTTTGATAGTATCCATTTATAAACAATGTTTCAGGATATTACTGATATGTTTTGAATATTTATTCAGTTTTAGAATCTTCAAGTTGTCCATTTACCCCAAAAATAATTAAAAAAATCTCGACCTACCTACCCTTATTTTTTGGGGCATGTAACCTGAAACAAACATTTTTTTTACACCTAATTGAGCATTTGTAGTCACACAAACTGAAAAAAAGGGCTTTGACAGGTACCGTATTTAAAACCCAAAATTCCGGAACAAGGCCGGTGACCTGTAGTTTTTAAGACTGTTTGAAGATACGTTTGACACATGTTTGTGCAAATTTTTAAGAAAATCTGTCGTTGGAAAAAATTTTTTGCAAATGTCTTTAAAGTTTAGAATTTTCAAAGAAAATAATTAAATAGTGTCACTTTTACATGACCACATTCTGTATAAGTCTAAAGTGTCATCGATATTCTTGTGTATCAATGTCTTGGTGCATTAAAATGTTTGATATTTTTCTGGTTTAAGATTCAGTGTATGCACATTGTTAATTTTGTATAATTTGTCATAATTAAAACACTTTTTTGATTGTCATGTCTCCAGTTCCGTCACTGATCGTATTGAGTTTATATTTCTCGTTTTACCACGTCTGTTTTGTGTAATTATACCTACAATCAAAGTCACTATATATTACGTTCTATTGTTTTCTGTCACAATAAATCAGAATAACGTATATATGCATTGTCGATTTATACCATAGCCTAATATAGAGTTATTCAGTCCCTCTAGCAACATGTATATATAAGTACATGTTCCATCATTTGTATCGCTATTTTGTTTCTTTATTAATATTAATTCCTTGAGCGTGGGATATTTGCACGACCTTGAAATAAAATATTATTATAAAATAATATAAATAATATATTATTTAAAATATTATTTAATCATGTTATTTTCCGGTTATAGATAGTAATATAATCGAATGGTATCGTTTATTTGCCTTGCGTACATGTACGATTTCAGACACCCATTTCTTTATCATTTGTTAGGAGCCGTACCGGTCTGTTTTAAAAACTTTGCAAACGGTAAGAATTCAGTTTTTAGCTGTTCGCAGAACAACTAAAGATACCACATTTCCAAAATTAAACAGTCAAAGAACTTTGATCCCAACAGCTTTAGGCCAGTCGACCACGCGAAAGTAGGAAGTGCCATTTTGAATATAGTTTAATTTGTCAAATGGTTATCATTACGATAATGAATTTGATTAGAACATGACATGTTGGGAAAAGTTAAGTCAACATCTTTCAATGTAGGATCAATTAATACGACTGTACTGGCGAAGAAAATAAAATAGTACGTTATGCGACGTCCTAATTCAATTATGAATGAAAATCTTGGGTCGCGAGGCGAGCCGAATAGAAAAAATCTAACCCTTAAAAAATCGAAAAAAGTGACACCAAGAGTGTAAAATATTCTTTTCCCTTTATTACAAAACCAACTCAACTCGTATTCAAACAAGTTTGATCGAGATTCAAGTTCAAACGAAGTTTGAACGTAATCAGTAAAAATGAATCCTCTAGAACGTAAACGCCATACGAAGATTTCAAGCATGTCTATTGACCAAGTTAACTGCATATATATACATATATTTAAGTGATTATCAGGATCAACTACCAGTATATACTATTACAACGTCAAAACGCAAAACTTAACATTCTTTATAAATGTCTCGACTTACTCATTTTATACAAGGAATCGCAGCACATTCATGGAAGGAACCATGAACTCAATCGGACAGAGGTGTCTTCACACACAGTGACACTTAATTTTTCGCCACATTAAATCATTTTCTTTACATATTTAGAAATTCGGTTTGATTGGGTAAACTATAGAAAATTGTCTGAGAGACATCTGAAACCTTTCCACTTTCTTTAGGTACAGGTTTAGGTTATTTTTCGTAAACATTGTCTTTCGTTGGATTTTTTTCAAAAGCCTACACAAACAATCAGTGTATGGTCACGTTTAAGCTGCGGTATACGAATACACTATACACAAGGTTTACTAGATTTTACGAAGTTAATCACTCATTGCTTTCTAAAATTGACACTGCCTTCTCATATATTTCTATTCCATAGTTTGAACTTGTCCAAGTTTGAGGACAGTGTTGTGCAAGTTCTCGACTGCAGCTGTCGCTGATGTGAATTTCTGTTCTTCCGAAAATTGGACGACTGTCGGTAATGCTTCCATTGAAGATCTCGTTGTTAGTATCCGGAGAATCTAATGCTGTGTCTTCTGGAACATCGGGGACCGGGTTGTTCAGAACACCACTTGACCATAGTTTGAGTGGTGTTGATCGAACTGTACGCAATCTGTGTGTACTCCATGCGCCACACCACCATTGAAGTTTTTCATTTATCTTATGCATATATACATAGTGGAGTGCATAAATATGTACCGGATTCATGATATCCAAAATACTTTCATCTTCTAGGAAGGTAAACAAATCGGAGTAAAATCCCAAAACGCCTTCATAAACATCCCTCCACAAACGTTCAATGCGTTGATTGTGTACACTTTTCCCTGCTATAACGCTTCCAAATCCGCGATGCTGTAGCATATGGTCAGCAATTTTAATATTTTCCATACCCATATCTATTCTAACACGTAATGGTGTTCCAAACTTAGCCACACCTAGTTTAAACAACTCTACCAAAGTATCAGACCTATTGTTGTCTACGGCATTCATAAACATAATCATTCTACTAAATCCATCCACTCCAGCAGATATAATAAAATACCACCGAATTAGTTTATGATTCGTATCTATGTGCCACATATGATTTGGTCCTTGTACGTGGTATATACGCCGATGAAGCCGTCTTGTTGTTCGGTCTTTAATACGATTTTCATTATGTATCTGTAATATATCACGAAGTTGAGCTCTTGGTATCTGAAATAATAAATGTAGAACTCCTAGATATTTATAATTATACTAGACATGTGTCCGTAGGACACGGATGGGATGCCCCTACTGGCTACATTACGCTGGCTGTCACAAAACTCCGCTGATGTTGGAAAAAATGCACCAAAATACTCCGGTGCACAAGTTCACATGCTGATTAATATGTTTGTAAAGTTTCATCACTCTAGCAGTAATACTTTTTGAGTTACGCGCGACACAAGTCCAAAAATGTCATTTTTTGCTAAAAAAAGGGACCATAACTCCGCTGATGTCGGAAAAAACTGCACCAAAATACCCAGGTGCACAGGTTCACACGCTGATTAATATGTTTATAAAGTTTCATCACTCTAGCAGTAATACTTTTTCAATTACGAGAGACACAAAAAGCCGACGGACGGACGGACGAGGGCAAATCTATATGCTCCCCTTTCAAGTGGGGCCATAATAAAACCTACATATATGCTTTATGAAATACTATTAAAATGTGGGAAATACCGTCGATATGCCCCTTTAATTAAGAAACATCTTAAGTTGACATGCATTAAAACTAAATGCACGCGCGTCTGTTTTTCTATAAATAATGATAAATTTATTAAATACGCCTCATGCAAAATAATATAACTGCTTGAAAGACAATGGTTAGAAACAAGATCTGTCAGAGGACAGCACGCTCGACTATTCAAAGTACTTCTGCTGATACATATTTTGGAAAGTGGAAGGGGCACACATTCGTTGAAATACGAATCCGAGTTTGGGCAATTACTTTGACAATTTATTCCAAATTTAAGGTGAATACCTTATGTATTTTAGAATTATAAGACTTTGGAACAAAACTTTAACCAGAAAATCTATTTGAAAAGTGGGCATCCATCTGTCAAACTACAAAACAGGGTTATGTGGGTTGTGGCACCTGATGCTGTAGTTAATGACAAAGGTATATTCCAAATTTCAAGTGAATAACCTGTCAAGTTTTTAAGTTATACAACTTTTGAATAAAAACTTAAATCTGAAAATCTATGTGAAAAGGGACATAACTATGCCAAAATACAAAACAGAGTTATTGGGAATGTTGCACCTGAGGCTGGAGTTGATGGCAAATGTATAATTAGTTACACTGTTTGTAACTGTTATGAAACCACTGAGGGTGTATATCCCAACAGTGTAACGAATATATCTCACCGACTACCTTTCACTGGTTTCAGTTTAATTCAATTCAATCTTTATTGTGGTATACAAGGCCACCCGCCCATGCACAAAATGTTGAACACATTTATACATTTTAATTGATATCATTTAAAATTAAAACGAAAGAAAAACTTACAAAATAACGCGAAACACATACAACGACGTTACGAAAATAAACAAAAATACTTCATTACACTGCGTCATTAGACTTCTGTGAGGTATTGAAATATACCCATGGCCAGGGTTCGACCTTAACGCGTGTCTGTCGGTCCGTGACCTGTGATTTTTCGGTTGTCATTGAAGGACGACCGGTCCGGTGACCAGTTGTTTTTGGACTTGTTCCAATTGTGGATTTCTGAATTATCATTTGTGGTTAAGAATACAGTGACGGGCATTGAAGTCGCATTTTAGTGAAGCAATTTCCATTGATAATAATTAAATATAGTCATTTAATAACCTTTCATTATTTAAAACAAATTTAATCAAATAACATATATTGTAAAAATAATGAGCTTATAATAGCTTCGATCGATTATATTACTCCTGGCTCATTACTAGTTTAACAACGTATTCCCTTTTTGACACAGTTTATTATTGTTTTTGTTTTTACAACAGGCAGTTTTTAATTGTATCTCTATTAAAAAAACAATCGAAGTAAACAAAATTCAGGTCTAGGTATCCGCATTGTGACAATGATTGCAAAACGTTAAGGAACGGATAGCCAAATCATATAACGATATATAATTATATTTTTAATTGCTCTAATTGCGTGTTTATTGCTTAGCACACGAAAACGCATGTATCTCCAATGTAGGTCAATTTTAAGAAGTTGACGTCTCATCTTTATTTAAACAACAATGCTCATGAAACATTTTGATCTAAACTGTATTATACAAAAATATATAATGAATAATAGATGTTCATGTGTGCTGAACATATTTTCTGATTTCAATTCTGAGAATCATTTGTTTGAACTATTGTATGCACTATGCAGTTCGACGTATTTTGATTTTCGGGACCAGTTCATACAGTATCGGATCAGTAGGCTTTGAAGGTAGCAGGTCCTGTGGACCACCACTTCCCAAAAGTTAAGGTGAAACCCTGCCCATGTTGTATGGAAAATACCCCATGGTCATGTGACCGCTCTAAGCCAATCGGATCGCATCATTTACGTCGGAGGTGATACTATTCCAAGTTTCAAGTGAATAATGTAGTTTTGAAGTTACAAGACTTGTGAATATAAACCTTAATCAGAATATCTATGTGATAAAGGAGAATAACACTGTAAAAAAAAACAAACAATTAGTTGTGGGTAATGTTGCACCTGATGCTGGAACTAATGACATATGTATATTCCAAGTTTCACGTAAATAACTTATTTACATGTAGTTGGAAGTTACAAGACTTTTAGACTCGGACACCGACGTCGGGGCGAGTAGGAAAGCTCACATATTCTTCTAATAGTCGAGGTTAAAATCAAAGCTGAAAATACATTCCTTTAACAAGATGTAAAAGAAATAGTCACCCGATATTAATGTGATATTTTTGAGAAACATATGTGAACATGTTGTACATAGTATTTTAAAAAGCAAATTACCCTGTAATAAATTACCGCTTACATACATCCGCAGTGAATTGATGAAAAACAACGAATCAAAATAAATGATTTCAAATATACAATATTCGCCAAAAGACACCATTCTAAAATACATTTTGTGTTGTATAGTATTGTATCATAGGTACTGATATACTACTTACGTGAATGTTTTTATGTCCCAGTAACTCCTTTATCATTTTCTCACCACAGCGTGGGAATGCCTTGACAATTTCGTTTATATGGAACGCCTAGACTGTCTTATGTTGACTGTTGACATGCTGGATGGTTCATTGAAATGATGATTGATTTTATAATATGATATGAGGTTATCATGGTATGCTGTGTGTTTATGATAGTATGCTGTGTGTTTATGATAGTATGCTGTGTGTTTATGATGGTATGCTGTGTGTTTATAATGGTATCCTGTGTGTTTATGATTGTATTCTGTGTGGTTATAATGGTATGCTGTGTGTTTATGATGGTATGCTGTGTGGTTATAATGGTATGCTGTGTGTTTATGATGGTATGCTGTGTGTTTATGTAGTATGCTGTGTGTTTATGATGGTATGCTGTGTGTTTATGTAGTATGCTGTGTGTTTATGATGGTATGTTGTGTGGTTATAATGGTATGCTGTGTGTTTATGATGGTATGCTGTGAGGTTATCATGAAATGCTGTGTGTTTATGATGGTATGCTGTGTGTTTATGATGGTATGATGTGTGTTTATGATAGTATGTTGTGTGTTTATGATGGTATGCTGTGTGTTTATGATAGTATGCTGAGTGTTAATAATGGTATGCTGTGTGTTTATGATGGTATGCTGTGTGTTTATAATAGTATGCTGTGTGTTTATGATAGTATGCTGGGTGTTTATGATAGTATGTTGTGTGTTTATGATAGTATGCTGTGTGTTTATGATGGTATCCTGTGTGTTTATGATGGTATGCTGTGTGTTTATTATAGTATGCTGTGTTGTTATGATAGTATGCTGTGTGTTTATGATGGTATGCTGTGTGGTTCTAATGGTATACTGTGTGTTTATGATGGTATGCTGTGTGTTTATGTAGCATGCTGTGTGTTTATGATCGTATGCTGTGTGTTTAAGTAGTATGCTGTGTGTTTATGATGGTATCCTGAGTGTTTATAATGGTATGTTGTGTGTTTATGATGGTATGCTGTGTGGTTATCATGGTATGCTGTGAGGTTATCATGGTATGCTAAGTGGAACGATCGGGTCTTTTTTTTAAGAGAACAAGCCCTTAGCCACTTTCTAGTTTTGTAATCATCAATTGCAGGGTAATGTATTAAATATAATGGATGCGATCTTACAACATATTGGCCTACAAAGGCTCGTTACAGTATTTGACAGGGAAAATATAACACCGGACATTGTTTGCGCATTGTCCATGTATGAAATGAATTGCTTGGGAGTGCATAATCGAGCCGATGTTATGAAACTGCGGACAGCATGTTGTCATTATGGAAGTTTTCAACCACGTAGGGCAAGTGCAGGATCCGGTTCGCCGTCCTTCGAGATTCCGAAAAGGATTCTTGAAGACCTATTAGAAACTGGATTTACAATTAAAGAAATATCCGAACTACTTTCGGTCTCAGAAAGCACGTTATTTCGACGAATGCGTGTTTACGGTTTACAAAAACACAGGTTTACTGAAATTGATGATGACCGTCTTACCCGCATTGTAAACGAAATTGTCAATATGGAACGCCTAGACTGTCTTATGTTGACTGTTGACATGCTGTATGGTTCATTGAAATGATGATTGATTTTATAATATGATATGAGGTTATCATGGTATGCTGTGTGTTTATGATAGTATGCTGTGTGTTTATGATAGTATGCTGTGTGTTTATGATCGTATGCTGTGTGTTTATGATGGTATGCTGTGTGTTTATAATGGTATCCTGTGTGTTTATGATTGTATTCTGTGTGGTTATAATGGTATGCTGTGTGTTTATGATGGTATGCTGTGTGGTTATAATGGTATGCTGTGTGTTTATGATGGTATGCTGTGTGTTTATGTAGTATGCTGTGTGTTTATGATGGTATGATGTGTGTTTATGATGGTATGCTGTGTGTTTATGTAGTATGCTGTGTGTTTATGATGGTATGCTGTGTGTTTATGTAGTATGCTGTGTGTTTATGATGGTATGTTGTGTGGTTATAATGGTATGCTGTGTGTTTATGATGGTATGCTGTGAGGTTATCATGGTATGCTGTGTGTTTATGATGGTATGCTGTGTGTTTATGATGGTATGCTGTGTGTTTATGATAGTATGATGTGTGGTTATAATGGTATGCTGTGTGTTTATGATGGTATGCTGAGTGATAATAATGGTGTGCTGTGTGTTTCTGATGGTATGCTGTGTGTTTATAATGGTATGCTGTGTGTTGATGATGGTATGTTGTGTGTTTATAATGGTTTGTTGTGTGGTTATAATGGTATGTTGTGTGTTGATGATGGTATGCTGTGTGTTTATAATGGTATGTTGTGTGTTGATGATGGTATCCTGTGTGTTTATAATGGTATGCTGTGTGTTTATGATGGTATGCTGTGTGTTTATGATGGTATGCTGTGTGTTTATGATGGTATGCTGTGTGTTTATGATGGCATGCTGTGTGTTTATAATGGTATGCTGTGTTTTTATGATGGTATGCTGTGTGTTTATGATGGTATGCTGTGCGGTTATCATGGTATGCTGTTCTTTTCACTCGCTATCATTTTGTTTGATATTATTTTCATTCGGAACACTCGTTCTTTTACGTTGTCGCTTGATAAATGTCACGTGAATGGTTTCTGTCCAGCCTTACAAAATAGCTCAATGTAAACTTGATCTGTTGTTGTATGGCTTATCAGCTAAGGTCAGATTACTTAGGTGTAGCGAGATCTTGGCTAATTAAAAACAATAAAGCTGGGTGAGAATTAAAGATAATTAGAGAATGTGTGACACTAGGAATTTGCTTGAAAATTGTTAGTTTAGAAGAGAGCAAACACAATAAGATCATGGCAGTAGAGAAGTTGAAAAGCGCACTCCTTGAAATTGGGCACATTGCTTTATTGGATCTATTTCTTAATGAACGTATTGACGACGATATTGCACGTTCATTGACAGACACAGACTTAATAAGATTAGGAATTGACACGATCGGTGACCGCCACCGCTTTAGAGCGAGGCTGAATGCAAACACACGTGGCCCGGAACAAGAGGCGTCTGGCAGTAGCAGCGATTCGCAAACGGTAGGTGTAATAAATTCAGAGTTTAATAATTAGTGGGCCAAATTTTAATTTCATCGGAATGTTTTGTGTAGAAGAAAGTAGAAAATTTTATAAATTAGGACTTTAGTATAGGCATCCTGCAGTAGGGTCGATCCGGTAGTGGTATTCTTAAATTCAGATAAGCGACTCAACGCCTTTTGGTAAATTTCCAATCAGTATTCCAAACTTGTTACGAATCTGTATGGATGTTGCATCTTCTTTTTAGCTCACCTGAGAAACCTGTGGTTGGATTTCTCAATCATTGCACAAAAATGTTCCTTGTGTGGTTCTCTACCAAAATATACTTGAACACACTATTATGTGAAGTTGGAATAAGACGTCAAACATAGAATAATCTGTTTTATTACAGCAATGTTTTATATGCAGTTTACCATTTGTAATTTGCGAATTTTGCAGAGTAATTTGTGCAATAGACACCTGCATATATATAACCGCATCAGTAAAACACAGTTCATAAATACAGTCAAAATGATCAAAGACTCAATCAGTTTTAATGAAAAGGTCCTGTAAACATGCTAATTATAACAAAATTATTGACAGAATATAACAAACATATATAAAAAAAACATGAAATGCTCAGTTTTATTTGAAAATAGAACAAAAATCATGTCCATTCTATGTTTGATGTCTTATTCTAACTTCACATAATACAGTGTTTTGACATTTTGATTTGTTAAAAAAATCATGGCCGCCCGAGTGCATGGCATTTTTATATTTATTTGGCTTAATAGCGTTATTGGGACACTGCTAGCATTCAAATGACAAATGTCATATTTTAAGTTTAAAAAAACAACAACAACAGAGGCTATTGTGTCCATGACTTGTAGCGTTATTGTATATTATGTATTTGGTATTTAATGTTTTCTGGCACTTCAAAATAATTATTCTTTTAATGTCCAAATATTAAGAGTCACAAAAAAATTGTTCAAAAACAAAGCATAAATATTATCATAAAATATCAATTACAGACGCGCTTGTTCGATGATGGCTGCCTTTATTGCTAGAGGAGTTTTTTATGACACGTTACTGTATGAGCCTATATTGAAGCCATATACAACTTCCTAATTGACATGCATGGTCCAGCATGGTTGACTTAGAAAGATTAAATTAATGAACAAGAGGACCTGTGAAACATTTAATGATAGTGGGTGTTATGCACCTATCAATGTTGTCCCCTACGTGGTTGAGCGGCGGGCATATACGGGACTTTAGACTGAAAGCGATTACCGACAGGCGGATATTTGACATTCCAAATAATTCCGGGTCTCGAGGTAATAGACTTTGGTCGGATTTTAGATCCTGGTAATACAGGCCCCCGGGCCATTTGATAGACATATAGCATCTCCCACTGAGGGGATTTCGACAAATATGCTTGACTCTTGGGTGAGGAATTAGACCCCCCAAAATAACATTTGTCAAATTCCCTTGGGTCACCCCCCCTCCCCCCCCCCCAATAAGTATCTGCCTGAAAACATAGAGCACAATTAAGTCCTTTTCTGAAAGTGTCCGAAAACATAGAGACACACAAAATAATTATTTTCAAAAAACATAAAACATAGTGTCCAAAACCATAAAATAAATACTTTATACTTTTTTTTATTTCAGGTTCCCTTAAATGTTCAAGCCAGCTCAGCTTCATCAAGAATCCATCAACTTGTTGAAAGAAATCGTCTGTTTGGTAGGAACTCAACCCAAAAAAGACCTAAATCCAATAGATTCACCGGATGGACCGCACAGTTTGTTTGTTTAAGCAGTACTGACTCGACATGTGTTCCATCCCCTTCAGAAAAAGAAATATTGAAAAATGCTGGCTTGGGCTTAAAAAAAATAAAATTAGAAAACAATGATGATGAACGCGAGGTTCTTGACAAAATCATGTCAAATGTAGGATTTCCACAGCTCACCAATGCTGGTGGAGCAGAGCTGTTACGAACAAGTCAGAACCATAGGACATTGAAACTCATTGGTTGCAGATGGAATTCTGCGGAACTAAAATGCAATGTTGGACCGCAAGCGAAGATTTACGTGAGACCCTTGCAACATTCACTGTCAACACGGTCTCTTCATGAGGACTCACCAAATGAGGAATTGAGCTCTTGTCAATGCACACGGTGTAAACGCCATTTTCAAATGAGGTCTATGAGAGATCATTTAGAGAAATGCTCTGTAAGTGTTGTAGACGAACTACCAGATTTAATAGATGTTTTAGGCGATAGGGAAGCAAACTTGTTTCCATCATTTGTATCAAATGAAGTTTTAATTGAAATGGAAGCTGAGAATGGAAGTTTAACATTGTCTGTAACTGCAACAAAAGAAATGAGTGTGGCTCAGGTTGTTGAAAAAACTGTTCAATATTGTCATGAATGTGCAGTTCAAAACCCTGTGGAAATTCTAAACAAATTTCAGCAAAATATGGTAACAGGGAGATCTCTGGAAATTGAGAATACAGCAGAATGCGCTGAAGGAGAAACAAATTATGTTCTCATTGACCGAACACATGTGCTTGAAACTGCATTTGAAGAACTGTCAAGTAAAAGTGTCGCAGAGCTGCGAAATACTCTAGAAGTTCAGTTTTATGGTGAGGTAAGTAAGGATTTCTTAAGATAGATGTACATTGTACTATTTAGTTAAAAACAATTTTTCAAATCTGAAGCAGCAGAGCAACAGATAAGGCACGTAATTAACTAATTACCTAGTTCTGAAACACCATTTTATATACTCAATTAATCGAAAGTGCAATGAGTGACAAAACTCAATTTAATATTAAATACTCAAAAAACACCAAACATTCTGCATAAATACAGGCCATTTTCTACAGGACTATCAGACCCGTTCCCTGAATGCCAAATATGCATATTTATCCCAGATATCACCCAAAAATTCCCAACTGTACAAAAATCTGTTTTATTTTTGTGAAAAACAAAAGGGAAAATACGATTTTTCAAAGTTAGATACCAGTAAATCATTGTGTACGAAAACTCGACTTTTGCATCTTACAGCACATCGAATCATGTTATAAGGAACATTTGACACGTTATGCATTAAAATAAGTCTAATGAACTGGTAATTTGACTGTTTTATATGATTTAGGTACGAATTTTAGTTCACGCTCCCCATACAATCCGAGTACAGAAAATGCAAGCCAGATGGCTTATCATGTGTCATACTGAAATACGTTTTTGAAGCATTTCTACTTAGCGGATCGATCTGAAATGTTGCATGTGTGCTACAAGTATGTTAATAATGATATAGACGAGTTTTTATCAAGATAGCAAAATTTTGAGTTTTCTTTAAAGTGCCTATTACTAAAGAGTTCCTTTTCTCTTAGGGTAAAAAAGCCATTTGGCAATCTCAGACATGTCTTTTGTGGTTATTTCTTATATCCCACGTGTGTCTGGAACATTTTGGTGCATTTTATTGGGGCTAACTTGAAAAGTGAACTGTTGGGGTGTGTTTACTGTGGAATGTGGTTTTTGTCGAAATATGACTGCCTGGACCCTGTTTTCTAAGGCTGTCTGCATTCAGGTGAGATGCATTTTCTTAGAAGTAACATGATATATCTTTTTTATTGCCATTTTTGGAAGAGGACAGATTCATTTTAAATTGATACCAGGCTTGCACAATCTGAAATAAAGGAAAGGCTAGAAAAATGCTGTCAAAGTTTGCCGTTTTATAATGGGACCATATGTTTTAGAATTACTGGTATCTAACCTCAAATACTTTACAGCCGAAAAATCAATTGTGATACATCGACTATCTCCGGAAGGCTCCGTAAGATAGATTTATTTTTAGAATCGCCTGTGTATCCAGAGTGCCGAATAATAAACATCAACTTTAAATTCGGATATCCTTTAATTGTATCATTGACATTGTTTGCAATGAGAGAACACTAAATAGCCTTGTAATAAAGAAAAAGTATCTGTTTATGTAAATAGTAAAGATACAACAGTTATACTTCAATTATAATTTGTTCCATGACTAGGTACTTGTTTGTTTCTAGGATTTATCTTCAGATTGTTATTCCCCATTACTTACAATGTGTTTCATACATAACCCATGCTTGTCTGTCAAAGTTCAATATCACAATTCTAGGCCTTGTCATCCTTGCAATTTTGTACAGAGATTGCTCTGGACCGAAAAGGTGGCATACCTGATTTACAAAAGGCTATTGTTACAACATAATTAAACAAGCAACAATTATTTTTCAGACTGCGCTGGATTATGGTGGTCCCAGAAAAGAATTTTTTAGAATTACTCTGCAAGCCATTAAGGAAAAATACTTTGACCATGGTTTGAGGGAGTTACTGTCAGATGACTACTACACTATTGGCATTGTGTTTGGTAAGAAACAGTTATTGATTAAATAAGGTAACATTCTTATTTATTTAATTTAATATTAATTCTCTCTTATATTGAAATGGAGTGGTAACTGTATTACTAGTAAAGTTGCCTAAACAATATATTGTATTGTATTGTCTATAATGTGTTTTAGCTCACTTGAGCCGTTCGTGTTTGTTGAGATATTGGTATAGGGCCCGAGAACTGGCCTGCGTCATCCGTAATGCGTCCACAAATGGGGACGTAGACACGATATAGACTTCACTTTTTAATCAATCTTGACCAAACTTGCAAATTTGTGTATGACCATAAAATCTCGGATAGGTTCGATAATGGGCCAGATTGGACTAGGAACAACAGAGTTATTGCCCCTTTTTCATGAGAAAAACTGAACTTTGTTCAAACTACAGACTTCACTTTTTATCTTAACTTTACCAAGGCCCATAACTCTGATCTGCAATTCATCAGAATTATGCCCCTTTTTGTACTTAGAAATTCAGGTTAAAGTTTGCATGCAACAACTCCATATCTCTATAACTACTACAGATATTGAATTGAAACTTCACACATGACTTTAGGGTCTTTATATAAGGTCACTCACTGACCAAGGCCCATAACTCTGACCTGCAATTAAGCAGAATTATGTCCCTTTTGTTCTTAGAAATTTCAGGTTAAACTTTGCGTGTAACAAATGCATATCTCAATATCTGCTACAGATATTCAATTAAAACTTCACACATGTCTTCAAGGTCATCATATAAGGTCACTGGCCAAGGCACATAACTGTGACCAGCATTTTAGCAGAATTATGCCCCTTGTTTTGTAGTGATAAAGGCGAATAACTCTGATAAAGTGGTTGAATAGTCGAGCGTGCTGTCCTGAGACAGCTCTTGTTGATATCTGTTTGATGACATTCCAACAACTAATTGACATGATATCCATCCGATTAAATACTGATGGACAAAACGACATTCAGCCAATATTGTTTTCGATTATATCAGTCTGTAAGGGCGATATCATATATTATATCTGTTTGATGATGGTCCGACAAATAATTGACACGATATCCATCCGATTGAATGCCATTGGGCAAAACGACATCCAGCCGATATTGTTTTCGATTATATCTGTCTGATAATAGCCATATGTAAGGGCGATATCATATTTGCTTTCGGTTTGATGACGGTCCGACAAATAATTGACAAGATATCCATCCGATTGAATGCCGATGGGCAAAATGACATCCAATCGATATTGTTTTCGGTGTCCATCCGATTTGTCGGTTTGATAACGGCTTGATGTTGTTGTGCTGACTGGGGACGTGACATTTTCCGTCCTATAGGCTATTACTGTGTCAATGTGCAGGGCATTCATCACTGACAGTGAATGTGTTTTCTTTTTAGCCCTCTCCATTCTACAGAATGGCAAGATTCCAACTTTCCTCAGCCCAGATCTGCTACAACAGTTGTGGAACGGTTCCGGTACTAGCAGTACTGGTACTCCATGTATAACTCCACTTATAAAAGGTCTAGACACTCTTGGGGTATTTGAGGTAAATAGTTTACACTTTTAACTTAGGGTCAAGAAATGTAAGCAATTTTACAGTAGTTGCGTTGCTTGTTGGCCACAAAAATCCTTAATATGTATTTATATGACAGTTTACAATGACATACAGCTGAATTTTGTTAACTCAAACTTGCTTAAGTCAAAGTTCCGGATATGTCAAAGTGGACAATTCCAAAGTAATAAAGTGGGAATGTCTATTGATATGAAACCATCTTCAACAGAGCAGTATAGCGTGGAGTTCACGAGCATATTATGTAGCTTTGCCTGAGTAAATCATGCTAGATCAGTTGGTAAAGCGCTGGACTGTCAATCTGGGGATCGTGAGTTCGAACCCCAACCCGGCCACACAACTTGTGTGGGGATTGGTCATACAATTATTTTTACAGCCATTCTCCCCCTACCTCTGATTCAAGTAGGGCAGTTGTCAGTTACTGGCATAGGTATGTGCACTTAGTATTGGTAAACAGCTTAGATCGCCTAAGCTTGCCCAGGAAAAGTGTGAAAGACTGAAATACTGTTAAAATGGCGAAAAGTCCAAACAAACAAAGTAAACAAACAAACTGAGAAAATCATATCAATCCTTACAGATAATGACAAGACTACCTGTACTGAAGGTGTTGTTGGAAGACAAGCCAGAGCCATTGACAATTAAGAAACTGACCAGCCTTCTGAAGCCATCCTTCAGTGAATCGGGGAGCAATAAAGAAGTGGTGGAAAAGGCAGTTTATGCAAAGTTTATCAAGTATATAAGAGAAGTAGCAAGTAAGTAAATAATACATGCCTTTTTTAATGACCTATTTTGGAAAAAAAGTCCCTATCTGCAATTGGGACTTGGGTATTTTGCAGTGTGAAATATGTCAAATTGAGTAAATAAATATCTTATAATGCCTCCCATCGAAGATGGCGGGGTTTATTGGTTTGCTAATGTCGGTCGGTCTGGCTGTCAATAGACCACTTTTGTTTCCGCTTTCTAAGTCCAATAGTTTTCATCCGATCTTAACCAAACTTCATGTACATGTTGATGGGCATAGAATCTCGGCCATTTTCGATAATCGGCCAATTCTCTCCATGAATTGTTAAGTTAGGGCCTTTGAATTATCTTATATTGGCGTTTTTAGCCGTTTCTGCCCTCTGTGTCCAACCGTTTTCATCTGATCTTCACCAAACTTCATGAAAATGTTTGTGGGCATAATATCTCAACCAAGTTGGATTATCGGTCATTGCCCCAGGTATTATAGAGTTATGGTCTTTGAATTATATAAAATTGGCTGCTTCAGGGGTTTCATCTGATCCAACCAAACTTCATGAACATCTGGGCATAATATCTTGATCAAGTTCGATTATTAACTAATCCCCCTACGGACTGTGCAGTTAAGGCCCTTTATTTATGTAAAATTGGCCTTTTTAGCAGTTTCTGATCCCTATGTCCAACAGTTCTCATCTGATCATCATCAAACTTGATATTTTAAAGATTGATTTTAACCTAGAGGGGGCATAACAGCTCTTGTATTATAATAGATTTGACCTAATATATTGATTATGCCCCCCCCCCTATCGAAGATGGCAGGGTAAATTGGTTTGCTAATGTCTGTCTGTCCATCTGTCGGTCCCATTTTTCCTTGTATCCTCCATTTTTGTAAGCTTTCTTGAGCTTAAAGATACTGAACTCAAGATGGGCATAATAATCTGCGTTTCTGGTAGTAATGCCTAAATGGTAAAAACGTGTAGAAACCATCACTATTTGTATAGAACACGGACCAAATACTGTCACAAACTGTATATTTCATTGAAAAATAGAAGTTGCGTTAGCTTGCACTTTCCTTGAACCAGGTATTCCCGATTTTAAAATACCGTGTTTTTAGGACTGGACCATCTGGAGTTTAGTCCCTTTAAAGTGCTCTGTGAAGCACAATTGGTGTGTGATCATGCAATCTTTGATGTGTTTGATAATGGGCTTTAGGTAATCAAGAAAGTTAAAAATAAGACATCACCTTTCTTTGGCAAAAACATTCACAGTTTAAGTTTGACAGTATGATATATAATGAATATTAATACACTGAATGCTCAAACATTGCCAAACAGATTGCAAAAAAGGTAAATGTTAAACTGATAATTATATAGTAAAGATGAGTGTTCAAAGCAAGCTTATTACCTGTAATATTTTTAATCGCACCACTAATGCCGGTAATACTCAATTTTGGCAAACTTCTTATACGTATCTATTGCTCTGTCCTGTGTCATTGCTCTTTTGTTAGACATATTCTGTCCTTAATCTTTCAGGTGGAAGACGTATGGGAATAAATCTGCAGTCTATTCTGCAGTTTGTCACAGGAGCAGATGAAGAACCTGTATTGGGCTTCAAGTTGTCACCATCAATTCAATTTGTAGAATGCTCCTCATCCTTCATCCCAACAGCAAATACGTGCATAAATTGTTTGACATTGCCTAGAGCCTCTGTGGGAGAATCTCTTCCTGTAGATGAGCAACTATTTGACAGATACGATTACGCATTTTTGAATACCTTCTATGGACTAAAATAAACAAACTTTTCAGGGGAGCATATATACTCCGCTTTGTCCTTCCATCCAAATTTCTTGTCTGGGCTATTTCTCAGCAACTACTGGCTGAAATTCAATGAAACTTAATGGGAAGCTTCATTACCAAGAGCATGTCAGGCGGGGCACAGGGGGCACATGCCCCCAAGCTGACCCCAAAGCTTATGTAATGTATATAATCTTAAACATGACATTTTTAAAGAAAAAAGAAGACAGTGGAAATATGTTTTGCCCCTAAACTACTTAAATATTATCGTTAATCAAAGACCAATGCCTAAGGCAAAAATATCAAAGGGAGGGGGCACGAAGGGCATAAGCTTGAACTAGACACAACTCATATGCTTTGTTTTAACTTCTTAAACTTGTAATAACTTCGTAATGACGTGAAGGATTTTAATATAACTTCATATTATTATTCCCCATGACCAAACGATGTGTCGTGCACATGACCCACGCGTTTCCGTCAAAGGTCAAAAACGTGTATTTTGTATCCGCTCCATAACTTCTTAATGCATGGAATGATTTTAATATTACTTCATATAATTATTCCCCATGGCCAGACAATGTGTCGCGTACATGACCCATGCTTGTCCTTCAAAGGTAAAGGTCACAATTCAAGATCAAATGTCAAATACAGGTAAAATACTTGTATTTGGTTTCCACTCCATAACGTTGTAATGCATGGAAGGATTTTAATATAACTTCAGATTATTATATCCCATGATCAGAAGATGTGTTACACATGACCCATGTTTGTCCATCAAAGGTCAAAGTAAAAAATCAAATACTTGTATTTCATTTCCGCTCCATAACTTCGTAATAACTAGTAGGATTTCACATAACTTCTAATAATTATTCTCATGACCAGATGATGGGTCGCGTACATGACCCATGCTTGTAGGTCAAAGGTCAGTGTCACAATTTAAGGTCAAAGGTTTAATATTTGCATTGTGTTCCTCTCCGTAACTTCTAAATACCTGGAAGGATTTTAATATTACTTCAAATTGTTACTCCACATGACTAGACAATGTGTCACGCACATGTCTCATGCTTATCAGTCAAAGGTCAAGGTCACAATTCAAGGTCAAATACCTGTGCATCGTTTCCGCTTGTAATTTTCATTTTGCATTTCAAGCCCATTTTTCTTTATGCTGGTCATTTTGTCAGTCAATACATTAATCTGTGTCAAAGCTCTCCATCTGTGTCAAAGCTCTACGTCTGTGCCAAAGCGGTATGTGGGGTTATAAGTCACCTTTAGTGAAAGCTCTAGTTGTTGCTGATTTTTTTGTCCAGAATTTGTGCCTGTACAAAAGACTAAATTTAAACTATTTTAACTATTATTATAACAAATCTCTATATTGATTACAACATTGTAACCTTACCATGGATTAGTAATACCATAGTACCACGTTTGAAGATCTTATATAGTTTCCAAAAATCCTAAATAAATAACATTAGTAATACATTTATATCTTAAATATTCATAACAGTTTCCATGATAATGCATTTTTTTTGTAGTTGCATTGCTTTTTTATGGCACATCTAGTTTGAATTATAATTGTAATTGTATTCATCTTTGTTCTGTTGTGCATATATTTGTTCAGCTATTATATATTTGATACTTGTTATTGTCATTCTGTGGACAAACCAAAGCAGTATTCATAAACAGCCAACTACATGTATCAGAATTAAAGTTGTCAGTCCCGGCTAGCTCAGTTGGTAGAGCGCTGGACTGTCAATTCATGGATTGTGAGTTCGAACCCCTGCCCGGTCACAAAACTTGTGAGTGGATTGGTCATGAAATTATTTCTACGGCCATTCTCCCCCTACCTCTGATTCAAGTAGGGCAGTTGTCAGTTATTGGCATAGGTATGTGCACTTAGTACTGGTAAACCACTTAGATCGGCTAAGCTTGCCCAGGAAAAGTGTGAGTAGGTTAACTGACCGCTGTGATATGACTGAAATACTGTTAAAAACGGCGAAACATCCAAACAAACAAACAAACAGAATTAAAGTTAGTAATTTAAGTTAAGCAATTTCTTAGTTTTTGCAAACTATCATAGAAGTATCTTAGAAATAATATAGGAATATGGTTTTTGTCTTAAAATGTTAGGCGGCTTTGCATCAGTCTTAAAGACGTTCGCAACAACAAGAAAATAATTGGGTTAATTTCTCCTTTTGCTTTATTTTTCTTCATTGTATATAGGTAACCATATAGTAATTTCAATAAATAAATATAAATCTTTGTAAGTCATTAAGTTCCAGTCAATGGTTAAAAGTTCATAAAGCATATTAATAATCAAAACCACACGTATACAATGTATTGCCAAAGAAATCAGTTCAGAAAAGATCCATTAAATATCTCTATTCTATTTTGGCAATTGACATGTTGTTTACGTTAACACGAAACATGAAAAAGGCTACACAGGTACCCTATTTAAAGTCCAATATTTCCTAAACAAATTCAGCGACTCATTATTTTTATTAATTTTCTGTTGTACATTGGTGCATGTATGTGCGAAAATTTAAGAAAATCTATCGTTTGGAACAAAATATATTGATGCATAATAAATGACGTTTCAGAATTTATTATTACTACCCAGTTGACCTACTTAAATGTCCAGTCAAATTCATTATTTTAACAGTAAATGTAGGAAAAGCGTTTTTTATTATCAAAATACACTTGTATATTGCAAAACAAGACATGTGAAAAGATACCAGTAGAAAGAACCATAACCTTGTTTGAAAAAAGCACTTCTATATACTTATAACATTGATAAAAATTCCAAACTGAAAAAAAGTGGCTTCGATAAGTATCGTATTCGACACCCAATATTACCGGAAAAAAAACTGAAAAAGGCCGGTGAACCCTATCTTTTAACACTGTTTTAGATTCAGTACACAATGACACATGTATATGGAATTTTTAAAAAAAATCTGTCGCTTGGAACAAAAGGTATTTGTATATTTGATTATTTTTGGATGTTTTAAAAGGCATATTAAATGCGTAATTTACCTTTCTTAAGTGTCCATTTAAGGTCTTTTTTTTTTAACGGGATCTATAGATAAAGCGCTTGTATCTTTAAACTGCACTTGTATATTGCCAAACGAAACATTAAAAAAGATGCGTTTAAAAATGTCCGTCTTTGTTTGAATATGAACACTTCATATAAGGCGTAAAAAAAAAGTTTGTTTAAGGTAACCCGACCTACCCTAAAAAAAATGACCCGACCCTAGAACATTTTATTGGGTTTGTCAGATTGATTTTGGTTTTATTTACCTTTTTCAATAATTAAATGTGTTTTGGATAAATAAGTGTTTTGTTTTGATAGTATCCATTTATAAACAATGTTTCAGGATATTACTGATATGTTTTGAATATTTATTCAGTTTTAGAATCTTCAAGTTGTCCATTTACCCCAAAAATAATTAAAAAAATCTCGACCTACCTACCCTTATTTTTTGGGGCATGTAACCTGAAACAAACATGTTTTTTACACCTAATTGAGCATTTGTAGTCACACAAACTGAAAAAAAGGGCTTTGACAGGTACCGTATTTAAAACCCAAAATTCCGGAACAAGGCCGGTGACCTGTAGTTTTTAAGACTGTTTGAAGATACGTTTGACACATGTTTGTGCAAATTTTTAAGAAAATCTGTCGTTGGAAAAATTTTTTTGCAAATGTCTTTAAAGTTTAGAATTTTCAAAGAAAATAATTAAATAGTGTCACTTTTACATGACCACATTCTGTATAAGTCTAAAGTGTCATCGATATTCTTGTGTATCAATGTCTTGGTGCATTAAAATGTTTGATATTTTTCTGGTTTAAGATTCAGTGTATGCACATTGTTAATTTTGTATAATTTGTCATAATTAAAACACTTTTTTGATTGTCATGTCTCCAGTTCCGTCACTGATCGTATTGAGTTTATATTTCTCGTTTTACCACGTCTGTTTTGTGTAATTATACCTACAATCAAAGTCACTATATATTACGTTCTATTGTTTTCTGTCACAATAAATCAGAATAACGTATATATGCATTGTCGATTTATACCATAGCCTAATATAGAGTTATTCAGTCCCTCTAGCAACATGTATATATAAGTACATGTTCCATCATTTGTATCGCTATTTTGTTTCTTTATTAATATTAATTCCTTGAGCGTGGGATATTTGCACGACCTTGAAATAAAATATTATTATAAAATAATATAAATAATATATTATTTAAAATATTATTTAATCATGTTATTTTCCGGTTATAGATAGTAATATAATCGAATGGTATCGTTTATTTGCCTTGCGTACATGTACGATTTCAGACACCCATTTCTTTATCATTTGTTAGGAGCCGTACCGGTCTGTTTTAAAAACTTTGCAAACGGTAAGAATTCAGTTTTTAGCTGTTCGCAGAACAACTAAAGATACCACATTTCCAAAATTAAACAGTCAAAGAACTTTGATCCCAACAGCTTTAGGCCAGTCGACCACGCGAAAGTAGGAAGTGCCATTTTGAATATAGTTTAATTTGTCAAATGGTTATCATTACGATAATGAATTTGATTAGAACATGACATGTTGGGAAAAGTTAAGTCAACATCTTTCAATGTAGGATCAATTAATACGACTGTACTGGCGAAGAAAATAAAATAGTACGTTATGCGACGTCCTAATTCAATTATGAATGAAAATCTTGGGTCGCGAGGCGAGCCGAATAGAAAAAATCTAACCCTTAAAAAATCGAAAAAAGTGACACCAAGAGTGTAAAATATTCTTTTCCCTTTATTACAAAACCAACTCAACTCGTATTCAAACAAGTTTGATCGAGATTCAAGTTCAAACGAAGTTTGAACGTAATCAGTAAAAATGAATCCTCTAGAACGTAAACGCCATACGAAGATTTCAAGCATGTCTATTGACCAAGTTAACTGCATATATATACATATATTTAAGTGATTATCAGGATCAACTACCAGTATATACTATTACAACGTCAAAACGCAAAACTTAACATTCTTTATAAATGTCTCGACTTACTCATTTTATACAAGGAATCGCAGCACATTCATGGAAGGAACCATGAACTCAATCGGACAGAGGTGTCTTCACACACAGTGACACTTAATTTTTCGCCACATTAAATCATTTTCTTTACATATTTAGAAATTCGGTTTGATTGGGTAAACTATAGAAAATTGTCTGAGAGACATCTGAAACCTTTCCACTTTCTTTAGGTACAGGTTTAGGTTATTTTTCGTAAACATTGTCTTTCGTTGGATTTTTTTCAAAAGCCTACACAAACAATCAGTGTATGGTCACGTTTAAGCTGCGGTATACGAATACACTATACACAAGGTTTACTAGATTTTACGAAGTTAATCACTCATTGCTTTCTAAAATTGACACTGCCTTCTCATATATTTCTATTCCATAGTTTGAACTTGTCCAAGTTTGAGGACAGTGTTGTGCAAGTTCTCGACTGCAGCTGTCGCTGATGTGAATTTCTGTTCTTCCGAAAATTGGACGACTGTCGGTAATGCTTCCATTGAAGATCTCGTTGTTAGTATCCGGAGAATCTAATGCTGTGTCTTCTGGAACATCGGGGACCGGGTTGTTCAGAACACCACTTGACCATAGTTTGAGTGGTGTTGATCGAACTGTACGCAATCTGTGTGTACTCCATGCGCCACACCACCATTGAAGTTTTTCATTTATCTTATGCATATATACATAGTGGAGTGCATAAATATGTACCGGATTCATGATATCCAAAATACTTTCATCTTCTAGGAAGGTAAACAAATCGGAGTAAAATCCCAAAACGCCTTCATAAACATCCCTCCACAAACGTTCAATGCGTTGATTGTGTACACTTTTCCCTGCTATAACGCTTCCAAATCCGCGATGCTGTAGCATATGGTCAGCAATTTTAATATTTTCCATACCCATATCTATTCTAACACGTAATGGTGTTCCAAACTTAGCCACACCTAGTTTAAACAACTCTACCAAAGTATCAGACCTATTGTTGTCTACGGCATTCATAAACATAATCATTCTACTAAATCCATCCACTCCAGCAGATATAATAAAATACCACCGAATTAGTTTATGATTCGTATCTATGTGCCACATATGATTTGGTCCTTGTACGTGGTATATACGCCGATGAAGCCGTCTTGTTGTTCGGTCTTTAATACGATTTTCATTATGTATCTGTAATATATCACGAAGTTGAGCTCTTGGTATCTGAAATAATAAATGTAGAACTCCTAGATATTTATAATTATACTAGACATGTGTCCGTAGGACACGGATGGGATGCCCCTACTGGCTACATTACGCTGGCTGTCACAAAACTCCGCTGATGTTGGAAAAAATGCACCAAAATACTCCGGTGCACAAGTTCACATGCTGATTAATATGTTTGTAAAGTTTCATCACTCTAGCAGTAATACTTTTTGAGTTACGCGCGACACAAGTCCAAAAATGTCATTTTTTGCTAAAAAAAGGGACCATAACTCCGCTGATGTCGGAAAAAACTGCACCAAAATACCCAGGTGCACAGGTTCACACGCTGATTAATATGTTTATAAAGTTTCATCACTCTAGCAGTAATACTTTTTCAATTACGAGAGACACAAAAAGCCGACGGACGGACGGACGAGGGCAAATCTATATGCTCCCCTTTCAAGTGGGGCCATAATAAAACCTACATATATGCTTTATGAAATACTATTAAAATGTGGGAAATACCGTCGATATGCCCCTTTAATTAAGAAACATCTTAAGTTGACATGCATTAAAACTAAATGCACGCGCGTCTGTTTTTCTATAAATAATGATAAATTTATTAAATACGCCTCATGCAAAATAATATAACTGCTTGAAAGACAATGGTTAGAAACAAGATCTGTCAGAGGACAGCACGCTCGACTATTCAAAGTACTTCTGCTGATACATATTTTGGAAAGTGGAAGGGGCACACATTCGTTGAAATACGAATCCGAGTTTGGGCAATTACTTTGACAATTTATTCCAAATTTAAGGTGAATACCTTATGTATTTTAGAATTATAAGACTTTGGAACAAAACTTTAACCAGAAAATCTATTTGAAAAGTGGGCATCCATCTGTCAAACTACAAAACAGGGTTATGTGGGTTGTGGCACCTGATGCTGTAGTTAATGACAAAGGTATATTCCAAATTTCAAGTGAATAACCTGTCAAGTTTTTAAGTTATACAACTTTTGAATAAAAACTTAAATCTGAAAATCTATGTGAAAAGGGACATAACTATGCCAAAATACAAAACAGAGTTATTGGGAATGTTGCACCTGAGGCTGGAGTTGATGGCAAATGTATAATTAGTTACACTGTTTGTAACTGTTATGAAACCACTGAGGGTGTATATCCCAACAGTGTAACGAATATATCTCACCGACTACCTTTCACTGGTTTCAGTTTAATTCAATTCAATCTTTATTGTGGTATACAAGGCCACCCGCCCATGCACAAAATGTTGAACACATTTATACATTTTAATTGATATCATTTAAAATTAAAACGAAAGAAAAACTTACAAAATAACGCGAAACACATACAACGACGTTACGAAAATAAACAAAAATACTTCATTACACTGCGTCATTAGACTTCTGTGAGGTATTGAAATATACCCATGGCCAGGGTTCGACCTTAACGCGTGTCTGTCGGTCCGTGACCTGTGATTTTTCGGTTGTCATTGAAGGACGACCGGTCCGGTGACCAGTTGTTTTTGGACTTGTTCCAATTGTGGATTTCTGAATTATCATTTGTGGTTAAGAATACAGTGACGGGCATTGAAGTCGCATTTTAGTGAAGCAATTTCCATTGATAATAATTAAATATAGTCATTTAATAACCTTTCATTATTTAAAACAAATTTAATCAAATAACATATATTGTAAAAATAATGAGCTTATAATAGCTTCGATCGATTATATTACTCCTGGCTCATTACTAGTTTAACAACGTATTCCCTTTTTGACACAGTTTATTATTGTTTTTGTTTTTACAACAGGCAGTTTTTAATTGTATCTCTATTAAAAAAACAATCGAAGTAAACAAAATTCAGGTCTAGGTATCCGCATTGTGACAATGATTGCAAAACGTTAAGGAACGGATAGCCAAATCATATAACGATATATAATTATATTTTTAATTGCTCTAATTGCGTGTTTATTGCTTAGCACACGAAAACGCATGTATCTCCAATGTAGGTCAATTTTAAGAAGTTGACGTCTCATCTTTATTTAAACAACAATGCTCATGAAACATTTTGATCTAAACTGTATTATACAAAAATATATAATGAATAATAGATGTTCATGTGTGCTGAACATATTTTCTGATTTCAATTCTGAGAATCATTTGTTTGAACTATTGTATGCACTATGCAGTTCGACGTATTTTGATTTTCGGGACCAGTTCATACAGTATCGGATCAGTAGGCTTTGAAGGTAGCAGGTCCTGTGGACCACCACTTCCCAAAAGTTAAGGTGAAACCCTGCCCATGTTGTATGGAAAATACCCCATGGTCATGTGACCGCTCTAAGCCAATCGGATCGCATCATTTACGTCGGAGGTGATACTATTCCAAGTTTCAAGTGAATAATGTAGTTTTGAAGTTACAAGACTTGTGAATATAAACCTTAATCAGAATATCTATGTGATAAAGGAGAATAACACTGTAAAAAAAAAAAAAAAATTAGTTGTGGGTAATGTTGCACCTGATGCTGGAACTAATGACATATGTATATTCCAAGTTTCACGTAAATAACTTATTTACATGTAGTTGGAAGTTACAAGACTTTTAGACTCGGACACCGACGTCGGGGCGAGTAGGAAAGCTCACATATTCTTCTAATAGTCGAGGTTAAAATCAAAGCTGAAAATACATTCCTTTAACAAGATGTAAAAGAAATAGTCACCCGATATTAATGTGATATTTTTGAGAAACATATGTGAACATGTTGTACATAGTATTTTAAAAAGCAAATTACCCTGTAATAAATTACCGCTTACATACATCCGCAGTGAATTGATGAAAAACAACGAATCAAAATAAATGATTTCAAATATACAATATTCGCCAAAAGACACCATTCTAAAATACATTTTGTGTTGTATAGTATTGTATCATAGGTACTGATATACTACTTACGTGAATGTTTTTATGTCCCAGTAACTCCTTTATCATTTTCTCACCACAGCGTGGGAATGCCTTGACAATTTCGTTTACAATGCGGGTAAGACGGTCATCATCAATTTCAGTAAACCTGTGTTTTTGTAAACCGTAAACACGCATTCGTCGAAATAACGTGCTTTCTGAGACCGAAAGTAGTTCGGATATTTCTTTAATTGTAAATCCAGTTTCTAATAGGTCTTCAAGAATCCTTTTCGGAATCTCGAAGGACGGCGAACCGGATCCTGCACTTGCCCTACGTGGTTGAAAACTTCCATAATGACAACATGCTGTCCGCAGTTTCATAACATCGGCTCGATTATGCACTCCCAAGCAATTCATTTCATACATGGACAATGCGCAAACAATGTCCGGTGTTATATTTTCCCTGTCAAATACTGTAACGAGCCTTTGTAGGCCAATATGTTGTAAGATCGCATCCATTATATTTAATACATTACCCTGCAATTGATGATTACAAAACTAGAAAGTGGCTAAGGGCTTGTTCTCTTAAAAAAAAGACCCGATCGTTCCACTTAGCATACCATGATAACCTCACAGCATACCATGATAACCACACAGCATACCATCATAAACACACAACATACCATTATAAACACTCAGGATACCATCATAAACACACAGCATACTACTTAAACACACAGCATACGATCATAAACACACAGCATGCTACATAAACACACAGCATACCATCATAAACACACAGTATACCATTAGAACCACACAGCATACCATCATAAACACACAGCATACTATCATAACAACACAGCATACTATAATAAACACACAGCATACCATCATAAACACACAGGATACCATCATAAACACACAGCATACTATCATAAACACACAACATACTATCATAAACACCCAGCATACTATCATAAACACACAGCATACTATTATAAACACACAGCATACCATCATAAACACACAGCATACCATTATTAACACTCAGCATACTATCATAAACACACAGCATACCATCATAAACACACAACATACTATCATAAACACACATCATACCATCATAAACACACAGCATACCATCATAAACACACAGCATTTCATGATAACCTCACAGCATACCATCATAAACACACAGCATACCATTATAACCACACAACATACCATCATAAACACACAGCATACTACATAAACACACAGCATACCATCATAAACACACAGCATACTACATAAACACACAGCATACCATCATAAACACACAGCATACCATTATAACCACACAGCATACCATCATAAACACACAGCATACCATTATAACCACACAGAATACAATCATAAACACACAGGATACCATTATAAACACACAGCATACCATCATAAACACACAGCATACTATCATAAACACACAGCATACTATCATAAACACACAGCATACCATGATAACCTCATATCATATTATAAAATCAATCATCATTTCAATGAACCATCCAGCATGTCAACAGTCAACATAAGACAGTCTAGGCGTTCCATAGGAATATACCAAGAAAACAGATACTATATCTATGTTATAATTTGAAAACGTCGAGCTTCGGGAATTTTGTGGGTCGATGAGACATGAAATTCATAGTAGTATGTAATCTGTTCGTTGAATAGAGTGGTCGCCCTTTTCCCGCGAGATGTCACGGATGCTGACACACCGACTTCCGGTTTATTTGCATCTTTGGAAAACAAGTTCATGTTAATGATTTTTTTCTGTTTATCCTACATATAACATTAGTTTTGGCATATCGGTAAGTTAACATCACTGGTGCTTTATTTTGTGTGTGTATAAAGTTCATATTAAATTGTAGTTAATTACTTTCGAATGAAATATGATGTCATCATGGTGATTAATAATACCTTAACGTTTGAGATCAACAATGACAACGGTTGCTTATGATAATAAATATTATATTAAATGTCGAACATTTGTAGGCTTTTTATTCAAGTAATTAAATTTTAAAAGTATAAATATGCTGTTTAACACGTTTAATTGTTTTTATTTAAACAAAACGTGTTATCATAGGTCAACATTTAATTCCCGTCCTTCAGTCATGCCCTATTAAAAAAAAAAGTCGTAAATACCACAATAGTGACCTAACTTAACCCATTTTACACCAAAATTTTGTCAGTTTTGTAACATTTCGCCAATATTGTTCTGTCTCTAGACTCTATTATTAATAGGGGTCACGTGACAAAAAGTCAATGTGTACTGGCAAGCAGAAATTAATTTCAGGTTTTCAGAGTAGTAGTGTCAGATAAACACAGACCATAACGCACATTCGTCAGTAATTAACAGGGTGTCTAATTTTATAAATGCAGAAGATTCAAGGTGTAAGAGATGTGCATTCCCTGAGTTTTAAACTTTACGAATGGGCCTGTATAAAATGAGAAATGTTGTCTCTTGATATAGTTTTTTCCTGCACACCAGTGATATTTAACTTTTAGGGTGATTTACGCTTTGGCACAATTTTCAAAGGGAACA
>JAPFQT010000460.1:0-106000 GCA_027627225.1 Congeria kusceri
TTATGTAAATAGTACTGATATATCATATCATATATCATAACATATCATACAGTCAACTACCAATGGCTTGAAGTTGCAAGGACCAGCTAGGAAACTTGGAGCATTCGAAACTTCTAGCTAAATGGAGGTTGAAAATGTGTAATTCAACATGTATGGGCAGTAATATGTCTGCCTTATTTTCAAATCTCAAATTTAAAAGTGTTCAGATATCTGTACTGGTTATTAACAAACAACAAACAATTAATTATATTTTTTAGTTTTTGAAAGCTGTGAAATCAGTTATTGCATTTGCTTAACACGTCACACTAATCAATCGCATCGAAGATATTAACGTCTCTATGTGACCGAAGCGTGTTCAAGCCAAACAAACAATTAAATGTGTGAAACTATAAATGGTAACGTGACAAACACTTTGAACCATTCTAAAATTCAACCCTCGCTAACTTGAGCCCAACATAAATTTATATGAATATATAGCAAACAGTACCGGTCCCTTGAAGAAACTTCGAGCCAACAAGAAAGCCGAGGCATCAGGAGTCGACTGTATATTACATTTTATTATCATATATCATATATCATAACACATCATAGCATATATCATATCATATCATGTATGATATCATATTATTTTATATTACATGTACGAGTATAATAGTATATTGTATTACCAATATAATATATTGCATTACATGACATTATGCGTCATGAAATAAAAAATGCATGTTATTTGATATAAAATCAATCCACTCAAAATCACTTCTCAGGAAGCACAAAGAGCCTGATGAAGTCACCTTAAGCTAATGTGACATTTGCATTAATTTACAACCATTTTGAGTTAGTGACAAATGTATCTTAGGTAGCGTTACTATGACCTTAGGGGCTAAGGTTACTTTGAGTTTGTTGACTCTTGTCTGTGCTTGTCCTTCGTAACCCCTGGTCGGACTTTTATGAAACTTCACAGGATTGATCAGGCCCAATCTAGTTGTGCAATTTGTTGGCATGTAGTGGTTGGCGTGTTTCGGGCGAAGTTATGGCCCTTTGAAGTTTTTTACTTAAGAGATCTTGTCTGCACTTGTTCTCCATTTTCTTGGATTTTCAATTAACTTGACAGAAATGATAAGCATGATGAGACAGAGTGTCGCGCGCAAGAATCAGGTCCAAGGTCAAGGTCACAATTCAAGGTCAAAGGTCAAATATAAGAAATCAATCCTTTTTGTCCGGAGCACATCTTTGTCAAGCATGGATGGATTTTTAAATAACTTGGCAGAAGTGACAAGCATAGTGAGAGAGAGTGTCGTGCACAAGAACCAGGTCCCTAGGTCCAAGGTCAAGGTCACAATTCAAAGTCCAAGGTCATATTTAAGAAATCAGTCCTAAACACTTTGTCCGGACCATATATTTGTCCAGCATGGAGACATTTTCAAATAACCAGGCAGAAGTGACAAGCATGGTGAAAATATCTGATAATTTATTTGATTATTTTTCAATGTTCTTTGTCCAGCATGGATGGATTTTCAAATAACCTGGCAGAAGTGAAAAGCATATTGAGACGGAGTTACGCGAGCAAGAACCAAGTCCCTAGGTCAAAGGTCAAGGTCACAATTCTAGGTCAAAGGTCAGATATTGAAATCAATCCTTAACACTTAATCCAGAGCATATCTTCGTCCAGCATGGATGGATTTTCAAATAACTTGGCAGAAGTGGCAAGCATGATGAGGTGTAGAGTCGCGCGCAAGACCCAGGTCCCTAGGTCCTAGGTCAAGGTCACAATTGAAAGTCAAAGTCACTTTTAAAATCTAATGAAGGATCACGGCGGGGGATATAGCTGTCCTTTGGACGGCCTTGTTCAAATTATGCTACTGGGTGTCACATGGTTTATATAGAATATATAGCAAAACAACTTTAAAAATATTCTCCTCTGAAACCGCTAGGCCCAAAGGTTTCATATTTGATATGTGACATTTACTAGTTGTCCTCTACACAGCTTGTTGAAATTATGCCCCTGGGGTCAAAAGGGGCCACGCCCCGGGAGTCACATGGTTTATATAGACTTAAATAGCCAAATGACTTTAAAAATCTTCTACTCTAAAACCGCAAGGGCCATATGTTTCATATTTGGTATTGTGACATTATAGAATTGTCCTCTACAATGATTGTGCAAATGATGCCCCTGGGGTCAAAACTGGCCACGCCCCTGGGGGGTCGCATGGTTTATATAACCGTAACCCTCAGTTGGTAGAGCGCTGGACTGTCAATCCAGGAATTGTGGGTTTGAGCCCCAGCCCAGCCAAATAACTGGTGTGGGTATTGGTAATGAAATAATTTGTCCTCCTACCTCTCATTCAAGTAGGACAGTTGTTAGTTACTGGCATAGGTATGTGCACTTAATACTGGTAAACCACTTAGATAGGCTAAGCTTGCCCAGGAAAAGTGTGAGTATGTTAACTGACCGCAATGGTAACCCCAAATACTGTTAAAAATGGCACAAAATCCAAACACAACAAACCAAAAGATATGTTTAGGCACATCCTAACACTATGATTGTGTATATAGTAATCATAAAAACATCAAAACATCACATTTGTTGGCACGACCCATTGATATCCAGCTAATTTCATTTTCAAAATGCTAGAGCTAAAGAGGTGTTCCAATTATGCAAAGGCATTTCCTTATTCTTGCAGTTATGTTAAGGGGCATATCGACAGTAGGTCAACAATACAATGTTCAAAAATAAAGTTCATTTATTAACAATTAATATTTAAGCATTGTCCAGTATGATGGCAAAACAGTGCTTCTATAAACATTTGTCAAATGTATATAATTTATTATAAAAAGAGTGGTCAATGACACTTCGCGGCGCAGGAAAATTAGTAGTAGTAGTAAGATCGATATGAATGAAATGTACATGAGGTACCGTTACATTCATGGGCGCCATCGACATACACAGATTAGTGTCACAGGGAAGTTTGTATTGAAGTCTTTGATTTTGTAGTCATGAGTTTGAAACCTACTGGAACCGTGTATCCCAAACACAATTGTTATGCCCCCCAAAGGGAACTTCGGGGGCATATAGTAATCGCATCGTCCATACGTCTGTTCGTCTGTCCGTCACGCTTCCTGTGTGGAGCATAACTCCATTAGTAATTCTGTGTTAAACCATGCTAAAATTCACCCACCTGAGGATACAGGTACTCTTCCCCCAAACCAGAGAGAGACCCCTGCCTAATATCGTCACCGGAAAGGGAATAAATGTATATATTTTCACTCGCACAAATGCTTGTGAAAATATTAATTGTCTCCCTTTCCGGTGATGATATCATGCGTTATCACACCGAAAACCAACAAATATCATCTATATACCTAACCACTTTATGTTGTAGCAACCAAGAGGAAATAGAGACAATGGGTGGGCATATCTCAGTTGGTAGATGTTATTGCTTTGTTTTCCAAATTTTAATATTATGTAAATAGTACTGATATATCATATCATATATCATAACATATCATACAGTCAACTACCAATGGCTTGAAGTTGCAAGGACCAGCTAGGAAACTTGGAGCATTCGAAACTTCTTGCTAAATGGAGGTTGAAAATGTGTAATTCAACATGTATGGGCAGTAATATGTCTGCCTTATTTTCAAATCTCAAATTTAAAAGTGTTCAGATATCTGTACTGGTTATTAACAAACAACAAACAATTAATTATATTTTTTAGTTTTTGAAAGCTGTGAAATCAGTTATTGCATTTGCTTAACACGTCACACTAATCAATCGCATCGAAGATATTAACGTCTCTATGTGACCGAAGCGTGTTCAAGCCAAACAAACAATTAAATGTGTGAAACTGTAAATGGTAACGTGACAAACACTTTGAACCATTCTAAAATTCAACCCTCGCTAATTTGAGCCCAACATAAATTTATATGACTATATAGCAAAAAGTACCGGTCCCTTGAAGAAACTTCGAGCCAACAAGAAAGCCGAGGCATCAGGAGTCGACTGTATATTACATTTTATTATCATATATCATATATCATAACACATCATAGCATATATCATATCATATCATGTATGATATCATATTATTTTATATTATATGTACGAGTATAATAGTATATTGTATTACCAATATAATATTTTGCATTACATGACATTATGCGTCATGAAATAAAAAATGCATGTTATTTGATATAAAATCAATCCACTCAAAATCACTTCTCAGGAAGCACAAAGAGCCTGATGAAGTCACCTTAAGCTAAGGTGACATATACGATTTTACATTAATTTACAACCATTTTGAGTTAGTGACAAATGTATCTTAGGTAGCGTTACTATGACCTTAGGGGCTAAGGTTACTTTGAGTTTGTTGACTCTTGTCTGTGCTTGTTCTTCGTAACCCCTGGTCGGACTTTTATGAAACTTCACAGGATTGATCAGGCCCAATCTAGTTGTGCAATTTGTTGGCATGTAGTGGTTGGCGTGTTTCGGGCGAAGTTATGGCCCTTTGAAGTTTTTTACTTAAGAGATCTTGTCTGCACTTGTTCTCCATTTTCTTGGATTTTCAATTAACTTGACAGAAATGATAAGCATGATGAGACAGAGTGTCGCGCGCAAGAATCAGGTCCAAGGTCAAGGTCACAATTCAAGGTCAAAGGTCAAATATAAGAAATCAATCCTTTTTGTCCGGAGCACATCTTTGTCAAGCATGGATGGATTTTTAAATAACTTTGCAGAAGTGACAAGCATAGTGAGAGAGAGTGTCGTGCACAAGAACCAGGTCCCTAGGTCCAAGGTCAAGGTCACAATTCAAAGTCCAAGGTCATATTTAAGAAATCAGTCCTAAACACTTTGTCCGGACGATATATTTGTCCAGCATGGAGACATTTTCAAATAACCAGGCAGAAGTGACAAGCATGGTGAAAATATCTGATAATTTATTTGATTATTTTTCAATGTTCTTTGTCCAGCATGGATGGATTTTCAAATAACCTGGCAGAAGTGAAAAGCATATTGAGACGGAGTTACGCGAGCAAGAACCAAGTCCCTGGGTCCAAGGTCAAGGTCACAATTCAAGGTCAAAGGTCAGATATTGAAATCAATCCTTAACACTTAATCCAGAGCATATCTTCGTCCAGCATGGATGGATTTTCAAATAACTTGGCAGAAGTGGCAAGCATGATGAGGTGTAGAGTCGCGCTTAAGAACCAGGTCCCTAGGTCCTAGGTCAAGGTCACAATTGAAAGTCAAAGGCGTTGTGGCAGCGTCAACGTTTCGTTTGCGCTCTCTCGGGAACGAATTGAGCTATTGTAATTAAACTTCATACATAGATACCTTATTGCAAGACCTTGCTTTGGATTGCATATCGGGTTGGTGGTGTCAAGGTCACTATTACTAAAAATAGAAAAACGGTTTCACCCCCATAAGTTGAGAATGCATTGAGATATTTTAATGAAATTTAATTAATAAATACCTTATGTCAAGACCTCGCTTGGGATTGCATATGGGGTGGGTATGGTCAGGGTCAAGGTCACTGCTACTAAAAATAGAAAAACGGTTTTCACTCAATGACTTGAGAACGAATTGAGATATTTTAATGAAACCTTACACATACATGTACATACCTTATATCAAGACCTCGCTTGGGATTGCGTATGGATGGGGTGGATGGGGTCAAGGTAAATTTTACTTTAAATTAAAAAAACGTTTTCCGCTCAATAGCTTGAGAACACATTGAGATGTTTTAATGAAACTTCATACATAGATATCTTCTGTCTAGACCTCACTTAGGTTTGCATATGGGGTGGATGGGGTCAAGGTCACCGTTACTAAAATATAGACAAACAAGTTTCCAATCAATGCTTGAGAAGACATTGTGATATTTTGATGAAACTTTATATGTAGATTCCTTATATCTAGATCTCACTTGGGATTGCATGTGGGGTGGTTGGGGTCAAGGTCAAGGTCACAAATTCAAAAAAAAATTGTTTGTGCTGTCTAATGCATTTTGATTAGAAAAATTTGGTTTTTGCATAATTTCTAAGTTTTTTGTTTATTTTGGCATCTTGATTATAGATTTAAGATATATATAGGGAATAGTTGTGATACCTTAACTCACCACTAAGAGAGAAGCTTTGGAGATGAATTAGATGCACGAATACCATGACTATACCTTATTAGTTTTTTTTGTTTGTTTCTTCAGTCATTGAATCTTAACCCCAAAAAAGCTTCTTTGACGGAAGTATCTTTGTGACAATGGCACTCTTGTTGTACTTAAAAAATCAGGTTAAAGTTTGCGTGCAACAACTCCATATCTCTTATATCTACTACAGATTTTGAACTGAAACTTCACACATGCCTTCATGGTCATTATATAAGGTCACTGGCCAATACCCATAATTTTGACCAGCATTTTAGCAGAATTATGCTCCTTTTTGTACTTAAAAGTCAAGTTAAGATTTTTTTGCAAGAGAAAATTCAGGTTAAGGTTTGCGTGCAAGAAGTACATATCTCTATGTCTAGTACATATATTCAATTGCAACTTCAAACATGTCTCCAGGGTCATTATATAAGGTCACTGACCAAGGCCCATAGCTCTGACCTGTAATTTAGCAGAATTATGCCCCTAATTGTACTTAGAAAGTTTGTTTGCAACCACTCCATATCTCAATGACTATAGAATGGATTGAGCTATTGTAATGAAACTTCATACATAGATAACTTATAGCGAGGCCTCACTTTGGACTGTATATGGGGTGGGTGGGATCAAGGTCATTGTTATTAAAAATACAGGCGCGTAGCAGTAGGGGCCGCAGGAGCCGCAGCTGCGGCTCCAATATTTTGGGGAGTTTAAAATCGTTGTCAAAAATCATCACTATTGTTTATGAAATAATAATTATTGAATTAATATTTAAATTCAACCTGATATTATAGTTATTATGTTTTAATACACAGTAATCCTTTATTATGATTATGAGTAAAATTATGCAGCAATACTGAAATTACAGAACGATGTTCCGTATTTTTAAGTAATACGGAAAATGTGATTATACAAGTCATCACGTCGGTCCGGTGACTATTAGTACAATCACGATTCGACTGTAATTCTCATAATTCTGACTTGATCTGTGAAATAGTTGTGGTCCTGCACAGTCTGTCAAAGTTTTAATTGGTACAAATATAAAGCATTAGCATGAATTTGCTCTCATGTACTTTTGCATATTAGAGAATTCTTCCATGTCCATTCATAATTTTTCTTCATGCACCGCTTGCTTGTAAATAGAAAATCCCTCCATGTTTGTTGTATCAACTGCAAACATGTTTGCAATATATGCATCTTTTTCTGGATCTAAAGAAAACATAAAGACTTAAATCTTTAATATTTATAGGTATTAAATGTGAAAGTAAAGTTATATGAGAGTAAAGTGTATTGTACTGGATTGTTATTACCTCCATCAGTCTAAATTGTGTTGGCTATTTGTGTATTTTACTCTTCTATTGCACTGAATGTGCATAAGGAGTAGGTGCGTTAAGGGTCGATTTTGGCCTCATTTTGAAAATTAACGAAAATTGTATTACTGAATAGGCCATTTTTTCAATTTTAAGGATGTAATATTTTTAAAATCTTACAACCACACATATGTTTACACTACAACGTCAAACACGACTACTGTATAAGCGTTCTGGCTTAATTTGACGTTACTTTTGGAGTTGACGTCGTAGTGTATTTTTTGGCGTGCCGTTGATGCTTACTACTCGACTAATTACAAACACACGTCCAAAAAATTCAACTAATGTTTAGAGATACAGATTATAAAAATGTATTGAATGTAAAAATAACGATTTTGTGTTGTTGCATGTTGCAAATTCAATGATTGGCAATATTACACGAAAAATCAGCCTTTTCCGACAATCCCGCATTTTAGAAAAAAAAAAATTGTTTTTTTTTTTACAACTCGGATCATTCTAAAGCAGGCACGGATATAATATTTAATAAAATGTTCGTTGAACTCTTACATACGGAAATTTTTACATGCGTACGTCAAAATGTGTGTTTTTTTTTTACAACTCAGATCATTCTAAAGCAGGCACGGATATAATATTTAATAAAATGTTCGTTGAACTCTTACATACGGAAATTTTTACATGCGTACGTCACATTCAAGAAAAGAACAACACATGACGCAGTATCAGACTTCGAAGCGGGCGTAGCGAGTGGGTCGGCTTTGATAAAAACGTCTTATTTTTTATAGTATGATTTTTACAGTTAGATTAAACTATTAATCTAGTTTATTAATTAAGTGTTTCAAACTGAATTAGTCCGGTATTAATTTTAAAAGTAGACATTGTTCTTCTCAAATCATATTACTTGCGCGGTAATGGACACGACCGGACCTTCCTATTGTATAATTTACATCTACATGTATTCAATACGAATAAGCAAAGATGATACCACAGTTTAGTATATATTAATATATATTTACTATCAGTATAATAAATCTATACTTATTCATTTCAAAACAAAACTATTTTATATGTATTAAATTTAGTAGCGCAGAGAACTGAGATATCCTTACTTTAAAAAAAAAAAAATCTAAATTGAATGATGGTGAAAAACGTGAATAGTTGTTCGTGTGAAGATTAAACATTTTTATGATATGCATAAAATCTGCTTTTTCCATTTAAGAACGATATGCCTATTCTGTCAGGGAATGAACAATCGAAGAAAATATGCTGCAATGAAGCTACACTTCATGAAAGCTTGTCAGTAAGTTTCATTACCACATTCATGGTATTAGAGTAACACGACCCGCATATATACCTATCCATGAATAGTTTAAATTCCTTCCCAAATATTGTAGAGGGATAATTTCCATTCATTAATATCACAAACATAAACACAAGTTTATTTGAATATCACAAACAATACCACATGCTCTCCTGTATGAAATAGTTTAATTGCTAAACATGTGATATCCAATTGCAAAGATTGGATAAAATTGAACAATAATTTGATTATGATAGACATTTGTGGAAGCGTCCATTATATGCGGGACGGAACAACGCTTTCTGTATGTTTATCACGTGCAATACGTGCTTAACATCAGTAAGCATCGTAGTCTACGTTGGATAGATATAGAGCATATTGAGCATTGAAACTTGACCATGCTCTTGATTAATCTTTTTCCCGAAAACGGTAAAACACATCAAAGAAATGACAACTCACTGGTACAGTAAATCTTAGTATATTTACACTACTATCTATATGAATAAATGGCTCGGGCGCAGGGGCGATCCAGGATTTCGTGTTAGAGGGGCGTAAACTTTTGATTGTGCAGCTATAACCCCATGATGTCTATGGGTCTGCAGTGATCAGCTACAGATCCGTATCAAAGATATATAATAACTCTTTGCATATCATCATCCTCATCATGGCATCGTCATCATAATCATCGCCATCATCAAATGCACTTGTTTTGACAAATTATGTTCGAAAGACATGTTGGTTCATCTGTATGTCATGCACCTGTTTTGGCAGAAAATTGCCTTTGTTTGATGTGCCTGACCACTAAATACATATTTGACATTCAATGTTATATATGTCTTGAATATCTTTCAACTTGTAAAATCAGTAGCTGACTACATTCCAACGCACACACATCGAAAATTATTTGCATTAATCATTTACCGAAGTTTCTCTTTTTGAAATGGATGTTTTAAGTAACTTACACGTACACACTCATGCTCATCAATTGTCTGCAAATGTGCTTTACACTGTGCTTTTGCTCATCGAAACGAACTAACGGGCAGACAGACGAACATATAAATAATAAAATATTATGAAAGATACTCGTATTGTTGCGTATGATCTGACAACATAAGTTTGTTATTCGTTGCTCCGTAGCCGATTTTTAACACAATTTGTCACATATCGAGAACTTTGACCATCCTTCCTAGTTAATTGTTTGGTTTTCATTCTTTTTTGTTGCCTGAAAAGGCGACGTATCGGTGTTACTTTTGGCGGTGGCGGCGGTATCACAGGGAAATTGGCTTTTAAGTGAATTCTTAATTGATTAGTAAGCAACTTGTCATTCGTGGCTCAATGATGTCGCTGCACTTGCAGTTTACCGTCTTTTGTTAATGCACAACACCAGTCATCCAACAGAACGCGACTGTTAACACGCATTCAACCGTGTCGTTCAGTTTTTGTTATTACTACTAAATAAAACAATTAAGAACATTGCTAGCAGATAAATCTACCATTTTTAGCATTATCGGCTTATATTTGAAGGTAAATACTTTCTACATGCATTAGATCTAATAGCAAATAAAAAATCTTACCTGATTTGATATTTCAATAATACAACATGTATTAGATCAACTGATGTTCGATTTGAAAATAATCATAACACACTATACTAGTTCGACACTCTTTCCAATGATGTGATTTTCCTAGCCCAAAATACGGTATTTACCAGCACTGCCACATTCCATTTTTTCACGATGTTGCTAGAAATACAACGTATTTAAAACAGGACACATTTGTACATACCGTACAGTAGGCATTATACTCCATATGTTACTTCTTTAGATTTATAAAACTCTCTTGCTTACACTTCCGTCGAAAACATTTTTTTCATGATGTCTAACACATTGAATCGTGTTTGCATTTTCAAGATTGAAGATTCTTTCTGAACTACGTCAGAAGTTATTTTCCAAAAATTGTGACGATTACATTACGTCACATAGCTAACCTTGATTACTGTAGTGGCGTAGCGCGAACAGAACAGTATCGGATAGGGCCAACACAATATGCCCCTACCTCATTGATGGTGGGGGGGATACAAAAATTTAGATCTATATAAACTTTATGATGTTAAGATTTATATTTAAAAGACTGTTTTTTAGATTAAACCTACCCAATCAGAAGTCTCAGAAGTTGATATTGTACGAATAAAAAATGCACTTGATTTCTGAATATTTGGTCGACAAATCCAACAGTATCTTCCACTATTCTAAAAATTTTCAAATTTTATTTAGATCCTGGTCGATATAAAAATCAATCCAAATACATCGCTTTCATTTTAAACATATCTGTCTAGCGCTGCTTGAAATGTAGGTTACATTCTAAAGTTAGTTTTTTAGCCCGCATTCGTGTTCATATATCAGACTTCGCGAAACCTCTAAATCAGCTTTCACCATAATTAGTATCATTCATAAAGACCACATGTTATAGTTAACTGCAAAAAATTTCGAATTACAAAATTACGTGTTTCATCTCATAGATACATATAGAAACAGGCCGATGGAATAGACCAGACGACCGGTATCACAACAATGACCTTGTGAAAGGGTTTCAATCTGTTATCCGAAATGTAAAAAAAATATTATTGTCATGGTTATCATGTAGTGATTAAGTTAATGTTGTGTAATATGATTTTTGCAAGTAATAATGCATGAAGATTTTAATATCAAAGCCCGTTTCCATTTGTGAAATTCTAGTCATTAATTTTCTCAATTCTGTGTTGTTGTTTTTTTTTGTTTTTTTTTTCCCTCCTCCAACCGGACACTTTTCCAAAAATGTCCGAGAACCAAGAAATTAAAAAACTCTGGCCTAAGATAAATAGGTTCAATCTACTGTAATTATGTGCCATTGGTCACTGTAGCATAGTAACATATTGCTGATTTCTGTCACACAAAGATTTTAAAGGGGGCATATCGACAGCATTTCCTGTAAATATATAGATACATATTAAATTACGGTATATTAATATATTTTTCTAGTAGAAGTCATATATAAGAAACAAGAAATGTCTTTAAAACAGACAAAGGTGTTGAAATTAATATTGAGATATCATTTTTACCTTTAACATAACAGAGGGCCAAGATGATCGGTTATGTAACTTCTCAGACCCCAGATTTTTTGGTTCTGACCTATGTAAGGAGACTTTTCGTAACCCAGATTTTTGGACACCATAAGAAAACTTCTAGGACCCCAAAATTAATTTGAGATGAATTCAATTATTATTAATATCGATACCGTGAATAAACCGATCATACAGCTCCATATCCAAAATAATCAACGTTAAGATAATTGTTAACTGAATTTGTCTGGCCATTTTGACAAATTAGCAGTGTAAGAAAATAATTGCGGGAATGAATGAAAATTAGTATGTATCAGACAGGTGTATATATTTATAAGTAATATACCATACGTTCATTTTTAGTAGTTATCTAATACAATATTTAACTATTAGACGTCAAATAAGCATTTATACTGCGTATCCCAAAGAAAAGCAAAATTCAAAGAACATTCAGCGCATTTGATATAATGATGACTTCATTTTTGATAACACAAACATAAAATTTCATGACTATGGCGATTTACAATTGTACACGGTGGGAATATGATGTTTCAAGGATTCCTGTGTATAATAAGTATTGCGAATAATGTATTTATGCTAGGCAAATGAAGTAAAAGTAACATAAATAACATTTTGACGTATTTCGAGACTTCTTTCACCACATTTTATGAAGATGCAATATATTTGTATATATTGAATAACATCTACTGGAGATGTTGATAGAAATGTGCAATTGTAAATAATTTTTACCAAAACGCAGCGGCAATTCAAATTAACATGCATAGAAAGTTTATAAATATAAATTCCCCATTTATTGAAATATTCGGGCTTATGATTCTTTGAAAGCTAATTGATACATGTATATTGCTATACACTGCAAAACGCGCGCTATTTTTAGAATGATCTGGAGTGTGTTGAGCTCACTCTAGGGAACCATGGATCCTGTCTGGGATCTCGGTAAGAAAAGCAATGAACACGGTTTGAGCTTAAAATGTGTCATTCATCTGTCTAAGACTTTAATAACGTTTATAGATATTTTGAACACATGTTTTCATATTATTAATATTAAATCGACACATCCATTATTTGGAGCATTAAGTTGTCATTTAATCCAGAAAAATATATAATATTCTTCATATTTAATGTACACTAATGTTTCAGTACATAGTCCCAATGCACAAAATGCTTAACAATTGAACATATAAATTCCATATACCATTTTAAAAACGTTTTCAATGTGACATTGTGTTTGTCCCGTTAAGGAAATTTTGTCCCAACAGCCACGGCCAAAGATCGTCCCGTGGTCATTTCTTGTGTAACCGAGATCCCAGTCAGTGGTACAATTGATATGAATAGAGCATACCAATAGGCTTAACAAAATAGTTATTTTGTTGATGTGAATGTAAATAACATTCTGTTCATGACATACAATGAGAAAATATGTTTATAATTAGCCTAAGTTATAGAGTGTAGGTCGAGGATATGTTTATAACTTTGTGTTAACCGGTTATGTAAACAATTCGGTAAATTTTAATCCTAAATATTATGCAACAATTAATGGTAGACATTGAACCAGTATTGTAAGTTTGCATTCCCTAAAATTCTTGTGCGCAAGAAAATTTGCCCAGCTGCGCCCCACAAAAAATAGATACAATGCCAAAAAATTGTCTTTCGATACATGGTTTCAGCAGGATTAAACTAACTCCTACCAAATTGCACTTTTCAATTTAAACCTTTCCACGCTGCTGTACAGTTATCAATGGTTCACATATACATAGCACTATTAAATGTACATTTTAATCATATCGATTTTACTACTACTACCAAATTTTTACGCGCCTGCGAAAAGTTATACGGTGTTAACTTGTTACTATCATAAAAAACATTATTTTTCTCTTTGGTTTTAAAACCGAGACCCGGCATGTGTGAACCAGTCGTTTAATAAATACTTCTTAAAATACAATGTAATTTTTCAAAATATAATTCTGTGTTAGCGGTTGATACGCCCCTTTAACAAAAGCTTTCAAAACCTCGTTAAAACAAATCAATAGCAACATATCATTTGAAAATGTCAGAGTGTTTGTCAATGTAGTAAAAATAGTTGGTTATTTTATAATCCTAGTAAGCACTTGAGTGCTTGTAGTGCATTCATTTGCTATTATAAATACACTTTGTCTGTATTAACATATTTTTGAATGTCTGAACAGATCGTGAATGATCTATGGTCATATTATAATTTTCACAGAGGGCTAATCTAATCGAGTATAATCATAATTACATACAAAATTGTTAACGTTGAGTGCTACCATTGTGCGTTGATGTCAGTGCTATTAGCTCTGATCTAACGAAGGGCGCTAGCTTCACTGAAGGACGTTTCAATACAAAGACAGATCTTTAGAAGTGGTCGCATATTTGTTTGGTTTGCTTCGTAATCATAATTGTTGGAAAATAAGTGGCAACATGTAGATTAAATCTGTGAACATTGGATTTTTGTAATTTTCATGTCCAGTAGCAGTGTTGTCCTTCTCTTGTAGCAAATTAAATATAATTTAGTCAAAGTTTCTTCAATTTAGCAATAGAATTCTTCGTGTTTTGGTAGTTCATAAAAATATGATTTCCATGCTTTTTTTGTGGGCAAATTCAGTAATTTAGGGAGTGTACTGTTGTATCAGGTCTTTCTTTATTGCATGGAAGAACATCTGTAATAAATAATATTATGATTTGGGCAGACCCTTACACTGTGATGGTGTAAAAAGGACTAAGAATCAATCAAATTCAGTGGCGTGGCCTCTGTATATCCAGCTCATTTCATTTTCAAGTTGTTAAGCTAAAGCAGTGTATCTGTTCCTATTATTCTAAGACATTTCTTTGTTATCGCAGTTATGATTTGGTACTGTGTGCCAAGATGATATGTGTATTATTACTCATAAAGAGAGCTTAAGCCTTGCTAGAATGAAAGCTTTGCTGTTCTGATAATACAGCAATATATTAAAACAGTATAATGTATAGTGCCTTTTAGATGGTTAAATGGATATTTATGTAACATAATTTCCTCCATTAACTTCTAACAATAGAATATTTACTGCTTTTCACATTCATGTGGTGCTGAGTCATTGACGCAAAACAAAATCTTGTTTGACAAGTAATAAATATAATTGTTTTAGAATCATGTGCAACTTTTTTATGCCCCCACCATCAACGATGTTTGGGCTTATAGTGTTCACCCTGTCCATGGGTACGTACGTATGTAAGTGTGTATGTATGTTTGTATGTTCGGATTTTTGTCAGAACAATAACTTTGTCCAGCATTGGATGATTTTCAAATAACAGAAATGTTGAGCATAATGAGACGGTGTGTCACTCACAAGGACCAGGTTCCTATGTCCAAGTTCAAGGTCACACTTAAAGGTCAAAGGTCAAATATGAGAATTTAAACCATAGACCCTGTCCGGAGCATAATTTTGTCCAGCATGGAAGGAATTTCAAACAACTTAGCACAAGTGTTAAGCATTGTGCAACGGTGTGTCGTGGGCAAGAACCAGTTCTCTAGGTCCAAGGTCAAGGTCACACTTAAAGGTCAAAGATCAAATATAAGAATTTAAGCTGTAGATACTGTCTGGAGCATAATTTTGTCCAGCAGAGAAGGATTTTCAAATAACTTGGCAGAAGGGCTAAGCATTAAGATGGTGTGTCGCGCGCAAAAACCAGGTCCCTTGGTCCAAAGTCAAGGTCACACTTAAAGGTCCATGGTCAAATATAAAAATTTGAGTCATAGACCCTGATCGGAGCATAATGTTATCCAAGCAGGAAACATTATGTGGCGAAGTGTGGTGTGCATGAATCATGTGCCTTATTTCAAGGTCAAGGTCACACTTAAAGGTCAAAGATCAAGTTAATGTATATATGTTAATATTCTTGTCCAGGCAATGACTGTCCAGAATTGAAGGATTGTTCAATAACTTGGCAGATAGTGATGGTGATACCCATTATAAGATGGTGTGTCCTGTGTAACAACTAGGCCCGAGGTCATGGTCACACTTAAAGGTCAAAGGTCAAATATAAGAATTAATACCATGGACTCGGAGCATAATGTTGTATGGCATGGAAGAATTTTCAAATTACTTGACAGATGTGATAAGCATTATTAGAAAGTATGTGGTGTGCAACAACCAGGTCCTTTGGTCCAAGGTCAAGGTTACACTTGAAGGTCAAATATAAGAGTTTAAGTCATTGACTTTGACCGAAGTATAATTTTGCCTGGCATGGAAGCATTTTCAATTTTCTTGGCAGAAGTGATAAGCATTATGAGGCGACCTATGGCATTTAAGAACCAGGTCTGTAGCGGAAACTTCAAGGTCACTAATTAAGGTAAAAGGTCAAATAATTGTCGAGAGCATAATATTGTAATGCATGCAGGAATTTTCAATTTAATTTGGCAGAAATACAAATCATGTGAATTATGAGTGCATTTTTGCTAAAACAGGAAACATTTGTTTGAATGAATTTTATTTTCCTACCTTTAAACTTAATAATATGGCTTCCTATTAAATAGTATATACGACATGTATTTGTTATACGACATGTATTTGCAATACAATATGTATTTGTAAGTAACGAATAAATATTTTTCAAGCCAGTTATCGAATGCAAACTGAATTATATAAATGCCAGTTACATGCAGCAAGTCAGTCAGCAACGAGCCATGCAGAATAATCGATAAAGCGTGGTAGTTAGGAGCATCGATTGTAAGTGATTCGTAGCCTACTGAATCAAAAGTAGATCATACGATGTGTGCTTGAGATTTTCCATACTGCAGTTTAAAATTAACACATTACAGTAATTGGTTGTCAAAATATTCAGAATAAGAATCGGTAACGAGAAATAACACTTTCACAACGAGTGAAAAGTAACAGATGAAGCGCCTTAATTTAATGGACATTTTTAATGAATTGACTGTTTTTCTGCCATGGTTAGTGGACGTTTTTAATGAATTGACTGTATTTATGCCCCGGCAACTTGATGAAGGAGGCATATATTGATCATCCTGTCCCTCCTTCCTTCCGTCCTTCTGTCCGTGACAAGGTTAAGTAGATTTTACCATTTCATCTAGCACCAACACCGCTTACTACAACACTTTGATGCTTACACAGTTGTTGCTAATGACCATTCCCTATCCACCCATATCACCCACCCTTACTTTGACCTTGACCTTGACCTAATTTGGAATTATAATAAATCAAAAGTGCCATTTCTTGGTTAACTAGATTTTACCGTTTCGTTTAGCAGCAGCACCGCTTACTACTAAACTTGGATATTTACACAGTTTTTACTTATGACCATTCCCCATATCACCCAACCTCAATTTGACCTTGGCCTAATCTGGATTAAGAAATGGGCTACCCAGCACCAATCGGGAGCACGTGTGTTTATCAAACACAGAATCTTGTCTAGACACTGTAATTGTAATTATGTCTAGACACTGTAATTGTAATAAACCACATGATATACACATTAAAATACACCTGAAATACATTATCTTAAATAATAAAAAGTTAAGAAAACATTCGTGAATTTTTGCTGTTTTGAAGAAGGATTTTTTCAGGTTTCGATTTACTGACTTGTAGCCTGCAAAGAAAAGTAGTTTTCACTGTGCCTGTTTTTCAAATTACCCTCTCAAAAGATTGTTGGCTTCCGCCAACAGTCTAAAAATGATAATAGGCATTCTGTTTATTCTGCACATAATGATTTACGATCGCAAGTGTCAGTAAAGCATACAAGAACCATAACTCATAATTGCATGAAAGTATTGAATATTACCCTTTGTTGATTATTTGTTAGGACTAAAACTATTTTGTTATACCTCAACTTATTTCACAGAATAAGATAATATATTAGCAGAAAGTACATTATAAAAGGACAATTCTCCTTTTGCAAAATGATTTGTATACATACAGACAAAGCGGTGCCATGTAGAAAAGGCTGCATAGATGGAGGTATCGGTGTCTGTGGACCCATTTCTAGTTTGTAAAAAATAACATCCCTTGAGGGATTGGTTTTACCCATTCACTCATATTTATTAATGATATTAATTGCGTTAATGCTGAAGATTATGTTCACAGATCTTTACAAAGAAGTTTTCATGACATTTTTGCCAGGAAACAAAGTTGTAGATTTTTAAGCATATGAAATGATTACATATTTATCATTGTATTATCTTCATGAAAACCAAGGAAATGGGTTATGACTATGTCTTAATTTACGTTCAGATTGTTGGATTAACTCCTTAGAATTATTTTTAGAATATTTTGTTTTAAAAATATACAGAGAACAGAGATAGTACAGACATTGCTCCAAAATGTGAAGTTTGTAGACCATAACAAAGCAGAGCCCATCTCCAAACATAGAATGATTTCCAGGAATGTTCTCTAGCAGTTAGTTAAGATGTAATAAGCTTTTGTCAGCACATGGACTATTAAAGGCTAACAGGATTGCTTTAAAGTGATATTTATTTTGTTTAAGAAATAAGTTTCAATTTATTGTTGTTTGTGGGCCAATTAACAACAATTTGGAGTTCTGATGCATAGGAATTAAACCACGAGGTTGTTGTTCCGAGTGGTTTAATAGCCATGCACAGAACAACAAAGAGTTGTTTATTGGTCGATAAATAACGAAAATGCGAAAATTACTTTTGCATTGTTTATTGGGTAGTTTAACAACTTTAATTGTGTTCTTTGTCTATAGAAACATTATTGAGTATCATGTAAGAATTGCAAATAATTAATATTGAAGCATTGTTTAATGTGATGGCCTTGTTTCTTCAAACAATTGACAAAACCTAATTGACAAAACTATAAATTTATTAATATAAACACTGGTCATCGATGACACATTTGCAGGCGCAGGAACATTTGTAGTAGACATTAAATCGATATGAATGTAATGTACCATTTTGAAAAGTAACACATTTCTAATTGTATTAAGAATATACGTAACATATATGTCCATATACATGGGGTGTTCCGAAAGAAAAAGACAAACATAAAATAAAACCATGCAGCTTAAAACATAACCACCATAGCAGAATAAGTAAAATATAGTTTATAAAAATTGTATGTTGGTATGTACTCATTGATTTCTATGTTCACCATATCTTCCAGTATGTCATTGCCAGGCTGGGGAGACCCAGGAAGAGGCTGTGGACACGATCCTCCCAGTAACAGGCTGACTGTTCAACAGGCCTGGTAACTTAGTTTAGTGTTATAGAACTCAATGTTTGACTGCATTTACTGTCAGCATATGAACTTTATATGGCCTTAACATACATACAGAGTAACATCAAATGTAGACTATTACGGGAAATAAAATACAGTCTAACCTGTCTTAAGAGACTGCCCGTGGTGATTCTTAAAAGTGGTCTCTTAACACAGGTGGTCTCTTAACACAGGTGGTGTCTTAACACAGCTGGTCTCTTAACTCTTAACACAGGTGGTCTCGTAACACAGGTGGTGTCTTAACACAGGTGGTCTCTTAATGCAGTGTGCCGTCCTAAGGTGTTTGTTCTATGTATGTTTTGTACCTTAATACACACATATGTTATTGTATATTTTGTATAAGAATAAAGGCAGAATAAATAAGTTGTAAAACATACGTGTTGTAATAACTGAATAATTTTATTTTACATTACTATAATACAAAAGTACACTGTATTAAACGATAAAATAGCATAACTGTACACAGATTGTATAATCTTAAAATGTCATATGATTCGGTCTTAGAAAAATCGGCAGTTGTTCCTCCCCCCCCCCCTCCCCCCAAATACAAATGACGCTGTCCACATTATTTTCAGCAAATTAATAAACGTGTTTGTTATTGTCATCAATTTATGTTTATTAAATATAACTGATTTCAAACGTAAGAATTAAACTGTATGCCTTACACAATAATCATACATTCCAACAAAGTGTTAACTGCTGCACAATTTAGTCAATACTAAACATTCTCCACCCGGCATATGTCAGACCATGTTTACACATAAGTAATTGACGTCACAGCTGGTGCAATTACAATACGCTGCCCTACTGTCCCTGAATAAAATGCAGAAGGAAAACGCAGACAATTTAGGGTCAAGTAAACATAGGAATATGCAGACATTATAAGCGGATATAATGATAAATTTATTAGTCTGGATTAACAGTCACACCCGCAATTGTGTATAGATTTACCCATGAACAAATTATCTATTAGTACAATTAGTGGCTGACAACATGCCCGCTAATTTGTGGATTAACACCTTTCACAGTGAATGCCAGAGTTGCTTAGCAATAGTGCTGCGGAACTGACACTCGGTCGCTTACTACACTGGGTAATTTGGGACGACTCTTAATGGTCGCTGGTCGCGGAATAGAGGTGGTCGCTAATTAAAGCCGTTTTGTTATAGAATTTGCATTGGGAGGAATTAGTAATGGTTGTTAAACGCAGGGAGTCGCTTGAAGTAGGTGGTCACTACCACAGGTTAGACTGTATGTGTGCAATAGAAACCGTTTGAAGTAGTGTGGTAAATGTTTATGCAAACAGTATTTGTGTCTGTTTAAAAACCTATACAGGCATGTTAGATCATGTTCATATATCTACCTGCCAAAATCACCCTTCTGTTGCTTTACAAGTACAGGTGACCCGTTGAGTACTTACATTTTCAGCTCGACTATTCACCGAATAGTTCGAGCTACACTACTCACCTGTTCGTCGGCGTCGGCGTATTGCTCTGCTTAAGTTTTGCGTGCAACAATTCCATATCTCTGTAATCACTACAGATATTCAATTGAAACTTCGCACATGTCTTCGGGTCATTAGGTGAAGTTACTGACAAAGGCCCATAACTCTTACCTGCAATTTAGTACAATCATGCCCCATTTTGTACTTAGAAATTCAGGTTAAAGTTTGCGTGCAACAACTCTATATCTCTATAACTACTACAGATATTCATTTGAAACTTTACACGTCTTCAGGGTCATTATGTGAGGTCACTGACCAAGGCCCATAGCTCTCACCTGCAATTTAGTATAATTATCTCTACATCTGCTACAGATAATCAATTAAAAGATCACACGTCTTCAAGGTCATTATATAAGGTCATTGACCAAGGCACATAACTGTGACCAGCATTTTAGGAGAATTATGCCTCTTTTTTTTGTAGTGATAAAGGCCGATAACTCTGAAAAAGCGGTTGAATAGTCGAGTACGCTGTCCTGCGACAGCTCTTGTTAATATAAAGCTTGATGAAGTCTTCACTTACAATTATTAACACAACATCCACATGATTGCCAATATTATTTAGTTGTTTATACACACATACCCGAACAGATGGGCCTGGCAGTGATGTACAGAGAATAGATTGGTCAGCCAGGGAGAAAACAGCTGGAATGGAACTTGAGCCAGACACAGGACCTGTACTGACAGAAGTGACCATGGTTGCGATAGTTATCAAGTTGAGGATTGCAACCTGAGGTCTTGCCAAGGTAAGATGACATGGAGATCAACAACAACAGTTGCTAAAGCAGTGAAACGCTGCCTAAATGTAGTGTGGTAGCACCCAACAGATTTTTAGCTCACCTGACCTCGAACTGAGAGATATTGTGGTCAGTTACCCTCCGGCGTCTGTTGTTAATTAAGAAATAATTTTGCATTTAGAGTTGTTGATAGGCTAATAAACAGCGATTTTGTGTTCTGATGCGTTTGAATTAAACCACAAGGCTGTTAGTGTTTATTGGCCGATTAACAACGATAATGCAAAAATTATTTCAATTGTAACTTGACCTAGCACAATTTTTTTTGCAGTTACAATGCAATCTATATTTTACAGTTTCTAAACTAATTTTGGGTTGTTTATTGGTAGTTTAACAACGGTGAACTTGTTTCTTTGTCTATAGACAAATTCTGCATGTTACATGTTAGAATTGTCATTTATTGTGAACATTTTGCTTTAAACTTGTTCTCTGAAACGCTATAAGGAAGTTGAAAAACTTGAAAAAAAAATGGGCACAATATATATTTTCAGATGATTTCCAATGAAGATGATCTTGACAAAAAAAACTATGTAAAAAGGTAAATATAAACAAATGTTTTTAAAGCAGTTGCTGCGTCACTTTGTATTTGAAGTTTTATTGTGAGTCTTCACATAATCAGTTGAAACCCACATTTGATACTGACAGTGTGTCCTTAATGTGGGTCAGACAATTAAAGTGTTTTAGGACAGGAGTTGTCTCCCTTTGGTTTTAATTATTGGAGATGGCATCATATTACAAGAATTAAACAGGTAAATTGTTTTAAAAATGACTAAAGAGAAAAAGATCAAATCAATTTGATATTTCGGCAAAAGGAAATGACAACTGTGATAAAATAGTCAGTGTTGTAAATCTGTTAAATAATAAACATTCTATAGACATTAATCAGTACACGTTGAAACCAACTGCATTTGGTCAGTGTGATAAACACTTGTTCAATGTAACCTGATATTCAGCTACAAACCTTTGTCGCAGTGCAATAATTTAAATTAATCCAATACTCACGTGACCTAATACTCACGTGACAGTTTACATAGTTACACTGTTTACTGCTACAGACCACTGAGTGTCATTTGAAGGTTATCTTTGTTTCTGTTCAGTTGGAAGGTTTTATTGCTTGACTATAATTGCCACTACATTTAATGTGTGCTTTCTGGATTATTTAATTAAACAGAGACACTGTGACATTAATATTTCTATTTAATTAAAGTTGTAAAGTTTTGTTTGCTGAAAGTCAATAAGCAAAATGGCCACATTTTCGATGTCTACTGTTGCTAAAGGGTCAGATGAATTTAAAGATTTTTGTTGTTCTACCTGCGAAGAGCAGTTTGTTGAAGTAGTCGCAGAATTTTACTGTGAAACATGTTCAAAGTTTTATTGTGGAAAATGTATTCATCTTCATAGTCAGTTGTTTAAAAAACATTCCCCTTATGGAAGGGGAGATATGAACAAATGGCCAATTTCAAAGAAGGTGGAGGATTTTCTGATGAAATGCGAAGTTCACAAAGATAAAAATTGGAAATTTTCTGTGAAGACCATGGACAGCTGTGCTGCTCAAATTGTATTCTACTTAATCACAGGTATCTTAAGACATTTTTGTTAAAATGATTGTTAAGATAACAATAATCCTTATTATTAGACAATTTACTTTTTAGACTAACCTGATTTAGTATGTTTATTAATATAAACAAGAATTAAGTTGAGGACAGTAACATACATGTAACGATTGGCTTGAGAACCCCATATATTTATATATACAGAAATGGTGCAGTTTTAACTTCCAGTTTTTACCTGGATACCAATGTCTAACAGGTAAACTGACTACCTGAATGTTAACATTTTATAAAATCAATACATATCAAGGTTAGTACAGTTTGAGATTGACTTCAATACCACCCTTCTTGACATCAGTTACACATTAAGGGTTGAGTGTGAATCTATTGTATCTGATATAGAAATGTAAAGCTACTCAAATACAGTCATGCTCAGTCTTTGAAATTCCATTATTGCCTTTTCTTCACTATTTTGCAAACAAGGTAGCCTTTATTCAAATGCTGGCATATTCATTTTAAGCTAAACTGGCTTAAGGCCAACGAGCTTATGCCATTGTGGTGTGTCCATCGTGTGTGTGTGCGTCCGTAGATTTTTCCTTTAAACGACATCTCCGAAAACAGTTGCTGAAACTTTGCGCAGATATTTCTTGGATTGTCCTCAAAGTCAAAGTCACTCCAATCTTTCCAGTCCGCTGCAAAAAATGTCCACCAGAGCTTTAAATAGAAATATATTTAAATGACATTTCATCCTCAATCTCTTGGTGAATTTTTTTTAGAACAAAAGTTCCTTGGGTTGTCCTCTACCAAAATTGCCCAAGTGTTGATGCTCAGTTCAAAAACAACATGGCCGCCAGGGGGCGGGCCATTTTTTTCTTAAATGGCTGTATTGAAAACTTTGAAAATCTTTGTCTGAAACTATTGGTTGGATTTAGAAATAATTTTACTGTTCCTTGGGAGGTTCTCTACAAAAGTTTCTCAAATTGTTAAGGTCTGCTGTAAAAACTAAGGAGGCAGGGCATTTTTACCTTGTATGTTTTTATTGAAAAATTGAAAAATCTTGTTGGATTTCGAACTTCTTTGACAGAAATGTCCCTTGGGTGGTTTTCTACCAAAGTTGCTCAAATGGTTTAGGTCCTTAAACAAACGGCCGCCAACGGGCAGGCCAATTTTCCTAATAGAATTATATTTAAAATTTTGAAGATCTTTATGTTAGAAACGACTGGTTGGATTTCGAAGGAATTTCACAGAAATGTTCCTCACGTAGTTCTCAACCAAAACAAATTATTTTGATTTGGTTCAAAAACATGGCCGCCATTGATTTGGGGCCTTTTTAGCTCGACTTTTCGAAGAAAAGGCAAGCTTATCTACTTGCCCCGGCGTCAGCATCCAAACTAGGTTACAGTTTTTTGGTAAGCTGGTTTCTCAGGAATGGCTTGAGGGATTTCATTCAAACTTATAACATTTATTCCCCACATTAAAATGAACCTATAGGCCAAGTTTGGAAACTCTAGTTTGAAATTTGTCAAATTTATGGGCCTTTTTACACTTTGAAATTTTACGTATAACTATATGGACATGTTCAAGTTTTTCTGTAAGCTGGTTTCTCAGAAATGGCTTGAGGGATTTCATTCATACTTAGAAGACTTATTCCCTATATTAAAATAAACTCATAGGCCAATTTGTATTACTCTAGTTTGAAATTTGTCAAAATTATGGGCCTTTTTACACTTAGAAATTTTACATCTAAGAATACATGTTATAATTTTTTTCAGGCCAAAAAGGGACATTGCCAAGAAATCGCCGGGACATTGGACCGGGGCACATTAATACTGTCATTTTGTTGGAAAAAAAAAGTTATAATATCAGTTTATTGTATCCAACCTAGGTCCTATTCCGTTTCGTGGTCTATATAGTTATAGTTCAAACAGTAAACACCCAAAATGAATCACTCAGACATACACACGTATACATTTTAATCATATTTACTCAATAATATAAATGATAACATGTATTTTTAATTATGACATCAAAGAAATTAAACGAAACACGCAAATATAAATTCTGATTGTCAAATAAACAAATGCGTTTACAAAGGAGACTACTCCGCAGACTTATACCTGGGCTACGTTCCACTATACACTGCGTCATTAAACTGCATCAAATTTTGCGATGTGAACAATACAAGATTAAAGAAAGTAATGGTTGTTTTTGCATCTTTAATTCTCAAAAAGTTCTCAAATTATTTTTATACTTACCTTCAAACGTTACCAGACTAAAAATGTGATAACACCTATTCTATTTAAAATCAAAATAACAACTCACACAGGGTTCCTTTTTTATTCCGAAACAATGCAACAATCAGCAGCAATTAGCGACCGCTGATATATGTCCCCCACCCAGCAAAAGTGTGTCAAACAAAAGATCAATAAATCGCTAATGGAGTATCATTACTACTCCTCTTTGACACGCGGCTAGCGGGTATTGTTGTCATAGGGACCGATAAAGGGATTAACGATCTGAAGTTAATTGTTGGCCCAATGTAAGTTTTATGGTACACTGACATCAATTTTTGTGATTGACTGGGACAAAATGCATCTCACTGGGACGCCGGGACAGACCTCGCGAAACCGGGACAATCCCGGTGAGACCGGGACGTATCGCATGTATGCATATAAGCTATATGGACGGGTTAAAGTTTTTCGGTAAGCTAGTTTCTCAACTTTTTGTTACCGCTCCCTAACTTGAGAACGGATTAAGCTATTGTAATGAAACTTCAAACGTAGATATCTTATAACAAGACCTCGCTTTAGATTGCATATGGGATGGGTGGTGTCAAGGTACAGGTCACTGTTACTAAACATAGAAAAACATTTTCTTCTCAATAATTTGAGAATGTATTGAGATATTTTAATAACTCTTAATACATAGGTACCTTATATCAAGACCTAACTTGGGATTGACTATGGGGTTGGTGGGGTCAAGGTCACTGTTACTAATAATAGAAAAACGGTTTTTCCTCAATAATTTCAACACACATTGAGATATTTAAATGAAATTTAACTCGCTCAGTAACTTGAGAGCGCATTGGTTATTGTATGAAACTTTATACGTACATACCTTATATCGAGACCTCGCATGAGATTGCATATGGGGTGGGTGGGGTCAAGGTCACTGTTACTAAAAATATAATAAACGGTTTCCGCTCAATAACTTGAGAATGCACTGAGATATTTTAATGAAACTTAAAACATACGTACCTTATATTGGGACCTCACTTGCGATTGCGTATAGGGTCAAGGTCACTGTTACTCAAATAGAAAAACGGTTTCCGCTCAATAACTTGAGAACGCATTGAGATATTTTAATAAAACTTTAGACATAGACACTTTATATCGAGACCTTGCTTGGGATTGCATATAGGGTGGGTGGGGTCAAGGTCACTGTTTCTAAAAATAGAAAAATGGTTTCCGCTCAATAACTTGAGAACGCATTGAGATATGTTAATGAAACTTAATACATAGTTACCTTATATCAAGACCTCGAGTGGGATTGCATATGGGGTGGGTGATGTCAAGGTCACCGTTTCTAAAAATGGAGAAAAACAATTTGCTCAATAACTTACGAACACACTGAGATATTTGTATGAAACTTTATGCATAGATAGCTTATATCGAGACCTTGCTTGGGATTGCATACGGGGTGGGTGGGGTCAAGGTCAAATTTACCATTACTATAAATTTTGTTGATGTGCTGACTTGAATGCATTCCGTTAGAAAAAAAAAAGTTTTTCGTGGAATTTCCATGTTTCTTGTTTAAGAAAAAAATGCCAGTAACTCTGACAAGCACAAGAAAAGTCTAGCGCGCTGTATCCGACAGCTCTTGTTTTCTTATATGGCTTATCAGGGTCCTTTTGTTTCTGACACTCCTTACTTAATAAGCCATTGGAGCGATACAGACACTCATGTGCCTCTGGTTATATTTTATGTGCCAAAGTACGCTTAAAAATCCAGTAGAAGAATATATAAGGCATGTCGTGGGAAAACTGGCCTTAATGCATGTGCGTAAAGTGTCATCCCCGATTAGCCTGTGCATTCTGCACAGGCTAATCTGGGATGGCACTTTAAGCTATGGTATTTTCCGTTTCAAGTCTCTTCTAAACATAAATCCACTATAGGCTGAAAGTGCCATCCCTGATTAGGCTGATCCGGGACGACACATGCATTAAGCCCGGTTTTCCAACGACACGCCACATATTGTTTTGAAAGGGCCAATGTAAACCATCCATCTCACAAGCTTTGAACTTAGAATATGTATAACAGTTTGTTTTTTTAATATTTAATAAATATTTGCCAAATAATTTTAAGCATTTTATTATAACATTCTATATTTTGTTTCAGACAGTGCAACAAAGTGACACTTGTATCTGAGTGTGGCAAAACCCAGTCAACTGACCTGCAGCAGTTTGCAGTGAAGCTTCAAACAATTCAGGAACAAATGAACAATCTTCAAACAAATTGGGAGACCCACATTAAGTCACTGCAGGGTTCATATGATGAACAATTACACAAAATACAAGAAACACGCAGAAAAATAAATGACACTTTAGACAATATTGAAAATATCACTTTGAAGGAAATGAAAAATACACTCACAAGTCTGCAAGCTTCTCTCAAGACTGATGTGAACAACTGCAGAAGGCTTCGTGACGACTTGAAAATACTGCATGAAGCCATTCAGGACATAAGTGATATGAGCATGAAAGAACTCTCCTTTATAGCAAGCAAGAAATGTAGCGACAAAATACAACAGTCAGAAACATATTTGAAAGAGAACTCTGTTCAGGTTAAAAGTTCACTAACATTCCAGCCCAACAGTGACATTGAGCAGTACTTGTCCAAACTGTCAGGTCTGGGGAGGATTGTACACAGTACCCAGCCATTGACAGTGCAGGGAAACCCAGACCAAGTATTGACTGTTAAAGGAAAGTCAGAGTATGATGTGAGCATACCAAGTGATTCATCCAAGTGTGATATCGCAGGTGTCTGTGTTCTCCCTGATGGCCAGATTCTTGTTGTAGACTACAATAATAAGAAATTAAAGCTGCTGGACCAGCAGTACAGGGTGCTTACTCATTGTGATGTGTCTACTTCTTCACAGGACATATGTCATATAACACTAAGTGAAGTTGCTGTTACTGTTAATGATGCTAACACACATGAGATCCAGTTTATCTCTGTCAACAATGGGCAGCTGGTGAAGGGCAGGAAGCTTCAGTTACAACATCACTGTAGAGGTATCGCCCACCACCAGGGGGAGCTGTATGTCACTGATCGGACTGCACTGTACAAGTACACGCTGAGTGGGAAACTGGTCAGCAAGCTGTATGAGGATACATCCGGTAGTCTGACAGGTTAGAATCATGGCGGGTTCATCCGGATATTATTAGAAATATGTATCATAAAGTAATTGTAAGACTGCCTAGTTGTAGAATGTACATGTGTCAGTTTAAGTTTACAACAGCAGTTAAGAATGATTTTCAATATTATTGATATATATATATATAATTTATCAGGCATTTGGACTGTCACTACATGGCATGTCTATAAATAGACACTGAGTGCTTTTCAATGACACACCTTGTGACCTATTGTGTAAACTTTGTGATCTGGAAATTACTATACATGTATAATTATTTTTATAATTAACATTGCTTCATAACATTATATTCAATCAATAAACCTCAAATTGTTGTATTTGAAATTTGAGAAATTTCCTTATTTATGTTTATAAAATTATAAAATTAACAACAGTACTGGCTTTTATAACTGGTGAGGAAGAACTAGATAGAAAAGTTCCAATCCCATTTGTTTTGAAACATTATTTTCTTGTAGTAAAATGTTACAAACATAACTACAGTCACAATATTGTACGTGCACATGTATGAAATATGTCAGCTCGTGTCAATTTCACTAATATCTCAATATATTGTAATCATGTATACATGTATAGGAAATCCATTATTACTGCATATAGTTACATCAGCTGACACATTCATGTGTACATGTTCATTGTACCGTGTAATTGTTTACATCTGTGTAATTGTGGTAAATGCAATTCTAACTCGCCAGTCAACGTGTCAAACTTTTAGGCAATAAACTGATACAGAACCTTCCTGTCGCACTAAAATATTTATTATTATTGGATTTTATGCAGATCTTTAAGATGCGTAATTGTCTGTTTAACGACGCATTAATAATACACTGTCACTGCAGTTTGTGTATTAACATTATTAAACATTTCAAGTAATTTAATATCTTGATGTGACTCTGTTTTGCAGTACGGAGGTGTGCTGTGAGTCCCTCAGGGGATCAGATATACGTCACCAACAACTCCCAGCACAAGCTCCTCACCCTGGCCAGGGACGGGTCAGTACTCTCTACATTGAAGGACCCTGAACTACGACTCCCAGAGGCTGTACATGTAACACCTGCAGGCCAGGTGTTGGTCTGTGGATACGGGTCCAAGACTATCATACAGGTGGATAGGGAGGGCAGGAAGAAGCTGGCCACTCTGGCTACACGCAGGGATGGAGTGGGGGACCCAGTGTCAGTCTACTACAACAGGCACACAGCCTCCATCATTGTGGGACGATATGACAACAACAACATCCTGGTGTTCAAAGTGCAATAGCTTACTTTTACATGTATCAGACATTTGTATAATAACAAATATGGTTAAAATGACAGTTTGTAAGTTAGAAATGATATATTGTGTACTGTGTTATATTTCTGTATAATATACTTTTATCATAATTATGACAGTATGACTTTGGAACCAATATTCTGTGTTATTTGTATCAAATAAGTGTTTCTGCATTTGTCCATAACTTAACAAGTTATATATGATGTATGTTAAAGGACAAATACCTGGTACAATTTTAATTTAGAAGTCAATGTGTGTACAGAAATATACATGTAAAATGTACATGACAATTGCTATTTTTAGACTGTCATTTGTACACATATTTGAGAAATGTATTTGATTAATTACTTGAAAACATGACACTTTAATGTTATATAAATACTTGTTTTTGAAATATGAAGGATTTATTTTAATTATCTGCATTGAAAAGACATTGATGATTTGAGTATTGATTAGTTTAATCATATAAAAAGAAAACATGATGTTAAATTGGTTAATTGTATTTAGTTTTATACTGATGATGATTTAACATCGTTTATTATAACATTGATACTTGTGCTGGAAGTTAAGTGAAAACAATCAGACATAAATAACTTACCTGCTTGTAGTGTTGGATACATATGCCTTTTCTGTTCTGTGTAAGTGATGTATGTTAATCTTCAGACAATGGAGACAATTAAGATACATAATTATTTTTCACGTATTTAAACATTTATTGAAAATGCATTGATGACATAATTAAACATATGTGATGATTGTTCTACTGTTTTTTATGTAGCATGTTATAACAACAAACTTTATATTGTGCGTGTGAATAAAATTTTGATTCTTTCACCTTGTCTTTGATGTCTTTTATAAACATTGAGCTAACTGTTTATATTATTTAAACTTGTACGTGATTACTGCGATATTGTTCAGTGACAAGGTGTTGATATGCAGATAATTATTACATTAATTAACATTAACTGTTAAAATAGCATATACAAATAACCATTTAGCCCGTAAAGTATGGAAGAAAAGATAGATACCTTAAGTGAAGGTATTAAAAAACTTTGATGCTCATGCACAAATTCGCCTCATGAACAAAAAACAGTTCTTTTGTTAAGTCCCTTTGTCCGTCATTATAAAGCATGTTGAAATATAACTGTATACTTATTAAGGTAATTTTACTGTCAGTCAGTAATGGTACAGGGTAAACGTTTCTCTGCAATTTGTATGCATAAATCAAAAACGTCATGATCAGTGTTTCTGTGATTAATTTAAAGGCACTTACGAGGTATAAAAAGTAAAACTTGTCATCAGGAACATTCCTGCCAAGTTAGATTTAAAGGGGCTAAGCGGTTTCAGAGAAGTTATTAAATAAATGGTTGACGTCGACGACAGACGATATTAATATGGAAGTCCACTCTTCTGAGTCGGAAGCTATACCCCATGTTGATTTTCGGTACTAAATCGCCCGTTTATCGCCGCATACTAAAACAGTTTCACATAGCATCATACCGTTTCTAAAACTAAGAAACATAATAATTAATGAAATGTACTTAATCTGAAATGAGCATATAAGCGTTAGGACTAGAATAAACCACAGTCATAGACACTATGACTCATAGCCGGTCTATTCTAGTCCTAGATGTGTCGAGGATTGTTCTAGACACAGGCCATCATCTGGCAGGATCAAATGTTTCTGTCACCAGCATGAGGCTTATTTTAACATTCTCGAGTCTGTTTCTTGGGTAGAACCAGTACTAAGTGTGAAAGATTCACTACATTACTGTACATTCAATTGATAATTTATAGCGGATTGGAATATGCTTAAGTTTTTGTCATGTGTTTAATGTCTTAATTGGATAGAGAGACCTGACGTGTGGACTGACACCTGCATATGCTCATAGAAATGAGCATCCTGATCGTTAGACTGAGCTCTTCGTTCAGCCTTGTACTATTTAGCATGATGCTCGACCTAAAGAGCATGATGCTCGATTTTAACACACGCACAATATTGGCTGATTAATATGTGCGATCAATTGATTTATGTTTGGATATATATCATCACACAGAAAAAAACATAAGAAGAACTGTAAATCTTAATTGGAATGATATATTTTATGTTTTAAGTTATATGATGGAATGTGATGTTACGTCAATAGCCCCAATTTGTCACACTGACCTCGCATTCCATTCTTTTCTTGAAACGTTTGTCATTTTATATAGTCCGCTAACCTGTTTTGGAACAGGGGAACAGGAAAGGTTGCTAAATTATTAATTGTTAAACGTTATATAAAATCAGCATGTTGTATGTTTGGTAGGGTCTTCCTTTAGTGGTGAACATTATAAATAAAGCAGATTAATTGTCTATATAAAGTCAACAACAATCAGTGTGTTACAGTATGTCTATTAAAACATAAGAAACCAATACAAAAATATATATAGTACTGCACTGCTACGCACATGCTATTTGTTGATTTCAAGAATCACGTGAATATCATGTGACACAAAGTTGCATAACCGTTACATCGTGTGGATAAAATGAACGACTGTAAAATATTGGTGTTTACAATTCAGTGTGTATTTAAAATACATCAGTTAATGAAGTACAAGAAAACAAGTAAAACATATAATTTAACTGTATATTACATATTGCATATCTATTTCTGACCTTAACGATATTTCTTTCAAATTTAAACCCATAAATATAAATTAACATTAGTTTACCAAAAAGCACAACATACACATGCTCCGCATATTAACTAGTGTAAGACCAAGAAACGGCATGTTTATTACGCGTAACGTCTTGTTATATATTGCATACTGAAATATATCATAGAAACTACTGTTTTTTACACAAAGCAAGGACGAAGTGTTAAGTTTGTTGCGTGCATATGTGAAACACCTAACTAACATGTTTTTTATCAGTCCATAAACACACATTTTATTGCGTTGTCAAATTATACAATAAACTTGAGACAACCCCAAAGTTTACATACTTCTAATCAGATTAAGTTTTCAACATCAGATTTGTCAAAGTTGGAAATGTCTATTAACAAACAATTAAGCATACAATTCAACATGATCGGTAAGCTATCGGTATAAAGAACCTCTTATGCGAACTTCTGTCCGTCACCAAATTGTATTTCATTCACAAATAAGCCTTAATAGTTAAACCAGTGTTGACCAAACATTCACATGTAATCTGATGAAACTAGTCAGGTCTGGCAAGTAAAACCAGTTATTGATCCTGTTAGGTAACCTAAATCCTGTTCTTATATTCCCTGTATCACCCATTTCACCACTGATTACCTTTCATGCAATGAAATCAAAATAAAACTTTTGTGGACAATGAGTTAGACAGATTAGTTTAATTAATTATATTTTGTCAATACTTTGCACAGCAAGTAGTTCTGAGATCTTCCAACTAAATTTTTATTTGTATTCCTTTGTTTACAATTTCAGTGATTGATTCCTATCCGTCCACTGCAGTCTTGCTCTGATACTTGACAATGTTTTTTTGTGAGATTCTGAGGCTGATTTCTGTTGTCATGGTTGTAGATTGGGGCAAATGCATCTCTCATTTCCAATTGCAATTCATCCCGTCTTTGTATATAAACTTGAATCTTTGATTATAGAAAACCAATTTTTCATTCTTCGAGACCAATGAATTATTGTTTTTTGAATAGTTTATGATCATATCTTAAGTATTGTAGTAAGAGTACAACCATACTGAAATTGAATGGGATGCACAACAGGACTGTTATTCTCTTGGAATTATAGTTTGTATGAATGCATGACATGGGTTAACAATTAATGTGTTAAATTCTTATAAAATAATAAGTAGCTGGTCTAATAATTTCAGTAGAAAACTCCGACAGTAATTCCTAGTGCAGATTAATTGGGTGTTACAATTCCAGGGAGAGAACTCTGTTAGACTCCTCAAACTAAAACAACCACAGTTATCTCCCCTGCATTATTGATATGAGTTGGTTGATCAACTTGTGGGGTTATTTTAAAGCAATGGTGAAATATACTAGGTTAAATACTTGAACAAAATGTCTGTTATTTTGTACAATAACTCTGAGAAGAAAGGATTAAAGATGCAACTTTAAAGTTATATGTGAGGGTCTTAAATATGTTATAACATGAGTAGCTTAAGTCCACTACACTAGTATCATATATATATATCATGTTCATTAATAGTAATGTAAAGACATATACAAGTTTGAATGAAAATTGTATGCCAGATAATCACAATAAATTATATTTTGTGTTGTAGCATGATATTGAAATCAATTATTTTGATTGATAAAAATAGAGACTTAAGCCTGTTATTTTTAAGACAGTTTGAAAAATTGGACTGAGGTGATTTATTAAAGGTAACGTTTGAAAAATTGCATCGATGCTCATACTTGAAAACAATATGTACTGGTTCTACTACGCAAACAGACTTGGGCATGTCTAACTACATGTGTTATACACACTGAATAACAAAATATGTTATTGACCTTGCACATGTTAATTATGCAGCCTGTTTCTGTTGCTTGTTAAGTAGCCGCGGTTCTGCAAATTCACTTAGTCTCTGACGACACCTCCGTTTCCTACAATGCACTCCTGCAGTTGACCATATCTGTTCATTACAACCTACCAGATGCACTGCTTCTACTGTAATATGTTCCTTTTTATTTAGCCTAAATTACTGCTGTAACCTATTGTAGTACTTTATGTATTGTACATGCAGTAACCATAAAAATGCTCAAAATTTATTTTAACATTTTACTTTTTTTTTTAATGGCAAACACAGTTTAAAATCCTGTTTTATAGTTTTCTTCCCTATTGTTCATGTGTCAATAACAATTATCTTTCAGTCATAAAAAATGACAGTAGAAGACAGTTCATGTTTGATCATGGAAATTCTCACCAATGCATCTAGCAGATGTTGAGACAATTTAACTCTTTGAGGAGTGCACAGGGTATTAGTATTCACCAAACTGAAAACATTATCAGAAATGTTACCTGTTATATCTGAACCACTTTTAATATCACTTGTCAGTGTATAATGGCTACTGCACGTTGTTTTGGTAGCATATTATTCATCTGCATAAACCATTGTGCTGTGTGAATGCTTGTTGTTGTTAAGAAGTGTACTATGACCAGTTTCCTAATAAGTATGTGATATCTTCTGTTACTGATTAATGGTGATCACAGAACAATAATGATAATGATTGTGGTTGCGGAAATGATGATGATGATGACGATGATGAGAATGAAGGTTGACAATGATGATGATTATGGAGTTGGTGATTAGTCTGATGATGATCTTGTTGCTCGTGTGATGATAGTGATTCTCTGAACGACACTCATGATGACAATGATAATGTTGATGAAGACAATTATGAAAATATATAATGATATGTTACTTTAGTGTTGATCAGCTGAGGTGCTTTTCAAGATGAGGATTTGTGAGTGTTATACAAGTATAGTTTGACACAATAAACTTAAGATAACTAATCGATCATTATAAGAAGATATAAACATTTCAAAACTGTGTTTTAGGAAAAATAAAATTAATATGAATCCTGAATATCATTACATACATGTAACGGGTGTAAACAGTTAAAGGTCACTATAGGGGAGTGATTGTGTACCTGCCGGGTTAGCTCAGTTGGGAGAGCACTCGCCATGTTAGCTAGAGGTCCCGGGTTCGAGTCCCGGACTGGCTGCACTATGTTCTCACCCTGTAACCTCATAGCATTTATTACTGCATCATGCAATTGGTGTTTTACAATTGATGTGAATTGATTGAATTAATATTTTCTGATCTAGGTTCTTTTTTATTTTCTAATATATTGGTATTCTTTAAGTTTACTGGGGTTAGGGTTGAAAGTCAAATGTTATGCAGTTAGTAAGAATTTTCTTTAGCAGTTATAATCTTTAATGTTACAATTTTATAATTGATATGTTGAAAAGCTCAACAGTTGGCAGTTTAAGTTTACGGTTAGGGTTAGGATTTAACGTATGTTGGAAAATGTACCACACAGACTGAACCAGTTTAAAAATACAAGCAAAATCTGAAATGGTCAAAGGGAGATAACCTGCTCTAGGCAGAATAATTGCCAATTCTACCTGGTGACAGACAGACTTGCACAGTGATGAGTTTGAACGCTTAACATGTTCTTATTGTAGAGCATAGTATGAGTATTTGATACAACATAAGTATTAAAATGAAATGGATTTAGCACCACATCTGTGGGTTAAAGGGACTAGGTCATCGAAAAGGGCCTCAAGGGGGAAATTTTTATAATAAAATCTGAAATTGATAGATACATGCTGGCATATGATAACGGTTAAAACATGGTATATATAATGGGAAAAGAGTTTACGCATTCTGAGATAAAAATCAATTTATAGTATGGGTTGTGTTTGTTTGCCCCTTTTCCTGTTTACATTTTGACGTCAGAATTGTGAGCATTTGGTATAACCAGAGTTAACACATGACTTCTTACCAAGCATGATGGCGCAGTTGATTAAAGCGCTGTCTACTGTCATTTCTTCTAATGGTTTCTAAGTCGTGAGTTCGATACCTGCTAAGGGTTTTAATTTTTGCTGACATTTTTGCTAATTTTTTTTTATCAAATATCTTATTGTGTATGATATTATTTTTATTTATTTAATGCTCAGTTCTTAGTAAAGCGCATTTCTATAAAATAATATTAGTTTTAGTGCAATAGGAAGCCAATGTTCTGATGATTCTTTGAAGAATCCTTCAATGATTATGGAAGTAATTTCCATTAGGCCAAAAATAAAATTACTTTTGTTTCCCTTTCCCAACCGACCCACTGAAATTGCCGCGACTCCTAAATATTTGCCGGGCCGGCTAGCTCAGTTGGTAGAGCGCTGGACTACAAATCCGAGGATCGCGGGTACCATTCCCAGCCCGGCCACATAACTTTTGTGGGGATTGGTCATGAAATTATTTCTACGGCCATTCTCCCCCTACCTCTGATTCAAGTAGGGCAGTTGTCAGTTACTGACATAAGTATGTGCACTTAGTACTGGTAAACCAGCTTACCCAGGAAAAGTGTGAGTAGGTTAACTGACCGCCGTTATATGACTGAAATACTGTTGAATACGGCGAAAAATCCAAACAAACAAACAAATATTTTTTCGGGTTTTAAGGGGGTAAAAATATTGTATACTGCTCCGAGTACGAGTTTATGGTATTCGGGTAAGCTTGTCAATAGCCAGGTTGTGTAGAAAAGCATAATTGTGAAAAACATCTTATATCACACAAGATTTAAGTGGCCATAAGTGAAAATATGACATTAAATGCCCAGAACATATGCATTTTAAAATATGTCTGTACGAGTGGCTGTTGTCATTCACTGTGGAGAGTAAGATTGCTCTGCATCATCCAGGCATTCACCCCTTTGCCAGGGATCATCCTAGCCCAAGATTTTAGGGAGAAGTGACTTCTCCTTTTGCCGAATTCAGTGAGAAGTTTATCGATAACTGACACTGGCGCGTAAAGCAGCTATTTAGCAAATCAATCAATTGAATTATGTATAGTTAATTAATTACAAAGACTACAACCTGTAGTAATGAAAGAGAAACACAAAATAGCTTAATAAGTTTTATTGGCATTAGAAACAGTATTTTCAAAAATACAAGCACTCATGTTTATGACAATTGATACTAACACTTCATAAGGCAGCCACTGGTTTCCTTTAAAATAATGTCATGATATAAAGAGTAAATGTTACAATGTCAAAATTAAAATTATTAACGCCCTTTTCTCCTAATAACGCTACGTTATACTTCGCTCAGGTAGACAAGTACCGGTATTGTACACCACTTGGTTGTCAGCAAGCTGCACGTGGAAATCGTGCAACATAATTTTCCCGCCGTTAATCGGCGCTTGCACAAAGAAACCACAGGAGAATGAAATAACGTTGTAATGGTGTCGCGTGTTGTTTAATGCTTTTGTTTGAATGACGTCATTTACTACAAAATGGGAATTGGATTATTTGTTACCTTTCACACGTGGTGTTTGTTACGATTGTGTTAATTGCGGAAATGGAAAATAATTGATCAGTGTATCTTTTTGGTTTAATTTTAAAGTAATTGTCAGTTCTAAGATCAAACATCGCAATTAAGCAAACAGCAAATATTCATAGCCTGAATATAAGTTCTTTGACAGTACGTAAAACGGTAATAATAACTCTGAATGACTGTAAATTATATTGTAAACCGGCTGATCATATCCAGTGTGCACTCGCTTTCTTGGTTCCCGACAGGCTTTGCTAATAACAGATTTACTTTGAAAGCAAGTAAGCGAAGTCGGAAACCGCAATTGGAATAATCTTAGCTGATTGGTTGATTGATTAACCGGTCAGTGATGTGTAACAAACTTTCTCACGCTGTCTACAGATCGATTATGGATGATTGTAGCATCGTTATCTCCACAATCAGATAAACCATGACAGTAGTGGGCATAAGATTTGAGGAATAAGCATTAGTATTGGAAATTTTCGGCAATTTTGATTTCAATTTGATCAGATTACAGGGCAAAGTCAGACACCATAGTGCGACGACTTCGCCCATGTCGCCCTCTAGGATAATCCCTGTTTGCTAGTTACATGCTTATCTGGAGTTCCAAGAAGATCGTGTCTGAGAAAGTGCTGAACCCGTTGCCGACAAAGAAGCCGACACAGCGTCCGTCTATGGTGATCACTTCCCAGTGTCTGACATATGAAGCTGTTGAGACCATTTGCTGTTTGTAGTTGCTAAATTAATTATGTGTTGTGCTGTCTATATAGATATCTGGTGGCAGTGCTGGTGTTTCCTATGCCTTGTCCAGTGTGTCAGTCCTTGCCCTGTTGGTTGTTTAACATGGTCATCAGTTCATGGATTTAGAATGTTTCTTAGCGCAAGTATCTGTCATTATAGTTTGTTTCCATTAACTCAGAGTGAATGTGTTGCTGTCAATGTCCTCCCTCATTTCTGGAACCCCTCCGTTAAGATGGTGGCCATGCATTTTTCCCTGTTCATTGTTGCCTTATAATTGCCATCCATTACCTGCATACCAAATTGGTCAAATGTTATGCTCAAAATTGGTATTGTCCTTCATATTGCTTTTATTATGATTTTCATCTGATTAACTGCCTGGAAATGCTTATTTTGAGCAATTTTTGGCTTGTAATTCCTTTTATTTAGTGCATATGTGGTCGCTGTCTAAAATAGCACATTTATGTATTACACTTTGAATTCAAAGAAACCACATTTCAACAATTTGTATAATTTTATATAAAAACAAATTAAGGAAGTGTTTAGTTAGTTGTGGTTGTGAACCATTTATGAGTCACATTACAAAACTGATGTGTTGTTTGCCCTGCAAACAGAATAATCTGTAAGCTCCACACACAGGGTAGGTTAAACTGATCTTTTTCACAAATACCAAGTACTGGTTCTACCCATGAAATTAACTTTCTCACATACACCAAGAACTGATTCTTCTTCTGACATACATAATTTACTGGTTCTACCCATGAAATGAACATTTAGTGACATACACCAACTGCTGGTTTCTACCCAGGAAGTGAACTTTCTCAAAGACACCAAGAACCCATTCTATCCAAGGAATGAATATTCTGACAAACCCCAAGAACTGGGAAATTGCCTTTCTCAATACACCAAGTACTGGTTCTACCCATGAAATTGATTTTTTTACAAACACCAAGACCTGCTTCTACCTAGGAAATGAACTTTCTCTTAGACACCAAGAAATGGTTCTACACAGGAAATGAACTTTCTCACACACACCAAGTACAGGTTCTGCCCATGAAATGGACTTTCTCACATGAATCAACTACTGGTTCTACCCAGAAAGTGAACTTTCTCAAAGACACCAAGAAATGGTTCTACACAGGAAATAGGCTTTCTCAAACACACCAAGAACTGGTTCTACCCGGGAAATGAACTTTCTAACGGCCACCAATAACTGGTTCTACCCAAAGAATGGAATTTATTATTTAAACTAAGTACTACGACTCAGCAACTGGACTTGAGTATCTCAAATAATATATTCAGCATAAATTGGTTAAACTAACAATGCAAAATGAAAGTTGAAACAGTGAAACCAAATCCTGGAGCGTTCAGGTAATACTAAGGCTTCATTGCATGTGGTGTTTATGTTGAACAGCAGTCCTTTACATAAATCTAAATATAAACTATTTACTCTTGGTTGGGTGATGGTTGGACCCTGCTTCTGTTGCTCACTGCCTCTCGAACTGTTTTAACCACTGTTTAATATTAAAATGTTGCTAATTAAGAAATAATTTTCGATTTATGGTTGTTTATCGGCCAGTTCTGATGCGTAGGCATTAAACCACGATAGTGTTAGCGCAAGTTGTTTAATAGCCACGCATCAGAGCGACTCAGAGTTGTTTACTGGCCGATAAACAACGATAATGCATTTTTTTTCTATGTTAACAAGCTTTGACATTGTTTTGCAATTGTAATTTGAACTACATTTTACTATGCTCCGCTCAGAATCGGAACTTCTTTAGCATTGTTTTGGGGTACTTTAACAACGATTATTTTGTTCTTCGTCTATAGAAAAATTAGCGAGTATCATGTAAGAATGATAAATAAATACAATTATACGCACATATACTAGAGTTGTGTTGTATATGCTTGCTTGTTGGGAACACACATTCAATGCCTGCAGAAACCGATTTGTTTTGGGACCGATTTGGCCTGTGGCCCAACTGTTTTAGGACCTAATTTTCTTGACGCTAATTGGTTTCAGGTCCTATCTGTCTCTTGACCAATTTGCTTTGGGACCACTTCGTCTTACAAGCGATCTGTCTTTGACCAGTTTGTCTTGTGATCAAAGTGCACTTGGAATCAACCTACGTGTTATTTGGGACCATATGGTCTTATGGCCTTCTAGAATTCGGAACACATTTTCTCTGGATTGTTTTATCATTGGATTAAATTCTTTAATGATCGAACACTATTGAGAAATATTTTAACCCAAAATTTCAACACTTAAATCTGAGTCAATGATAATAAATTCAGTGCCTGTTTTATTGTTTTGTCATGCACACCAGAATATATTAATAACCTTCTTACTGCAAACAATTGTAAAATATGCCTCTTTAGATAACTCTTAAGTTTTGTTTCAAACTCCCATCAAGTTTACACTTCATGTGCATACGTGCAACTTTGTATTATTCCAAAAATTAGCTTAAATCCAGTCTGTATAACAGTTGTTTAGGCTGTGCCATTGAGTAGTCCTGGGCACATATCTATGAAGATTTTTAAAACTGTTGTTAACTTTAGTTGAAAATAAGTCCAAATCAGCATTTATATTAACACATTTGGAATTATATTGCAACTTCTTTGTCAAAATCTTTGAACCGAATACATTTCTTAGTAAAAAAAACGTTAAGATATACAATTTTAAAACATTAACATCCTAATTTTTAACTAATAGTCCTTATAAATACCAGCCCAGGTTATAAAGTAATTAGCGACCGGTCATATTTTGAATGTTTACCTTTTTTAATGTCCTGAGCAGATAAACAATAATTATTGTGCTTCATAGAAAATGTGTTACTAGTCACTAGACAAAATATATAACACATATATTGCTAATTTATTGTGCTGTTTTTTTGCAAAAAGGATTTTATGCATTGTTAACAAATTCCGCGTATTTTAGCAATACCGAATTTATTTGGCATCTCGGTGTGTACATATCACATTATGAACTATACCCAGGCTTTAAGTACAACATGAGGCTTACGACGATGGTGATGATGATTATTTGGAAGATGATGATGATGACGGTTGCGACGACGATGATGATGATGACGACGGCAACGACGATGATTAAGATGACGATGACGATGATCATGATGATTGGGACGCTGATGATGATGACGACAGCAACGATGATGATTAATATGACGACGATGATGATGATTGCGACGACGATGATGACCAAGACAACGATGAAGATGATCACTGCCACAGATGATATTGATGATGTTGACGATGATTACTTTGACGGCGATGATGATGATGGTGATAACGGTAGCAATGATGACAATGATGACGACAACGATGATTGTGATAATGGTGATGATGATGATAATGATGATGATTAGGATGATGTATCATGATGACGATTACCACGATGATGATGATGAAAATGATGGTGACTGTAATGATGAAGCCACTGCTAAATTGCTTTCATTCCTGTCAACAAACGTTCTCAGTCAAACCGAGAGAATTGTCTTGCTCTTTAGAGAGATCGATGCATTCCTGAATATATTTTAAACTTAAAAGTTTGTAGAACATCCGCATTTTATTTTGTTTGTCAGAGCAAAGGTCTGACGCATTGCACAATAAATACGAATCTAGCAATGAGACCATGACAAGGGTCAAGAAAGACACGTTACTAGCATGGAACGGTTGCTAACCCAATATGCGTTGTTCCTGTCGCCTCAAAACATTGCGATTGATCTGCGGTCTGCGGCGACCGCAGTGGGTTGTAACTGGGCCTGAAATTAAATCCTAATGTTCGGTCCATAAAGCCTAGATTACATTTAACCAGAGATGAGCCCATATCCTGTCCATATTGCTCTTTCCCTTAAGCCTCCTTGCGAACATTTTAGCAAAGATTGACAGCCAGGAATGTAGACTCGTGGGACATTCGCACGATGGTCGCACGGTCGACGCACCGTCTCAGGGAAGACTCCGCCGGTATGATTTCCCACTGGAGAGTCTGGGAGACAGCAAAGCAACTGTACTAAAACCGCACAATTTCCGTACAATCTCCGCGCATTTTCTACTGATTTGCTTTGGCCTGCCACCAAAGTAAACAAATACGCCGTATCCAGTAGCCACCTATAAAATGCCATAAAACCGAACCGACAATACATACTGCATTTAACTGACTTAATAAGGACAACACCATTTAATATAATTAGTTGGGTTGTAAATTCGCTGTTATATGAATCAAAATAGTGATACGTGATGAAAAATCCGTACGCTTAATTTAAAATAAAAATTTCACAACAACAACTTTGGACATTCTCAGTTTCCCCCCGGAAGTCCGTGGGTAACTTCAGATGATGTCATGCATGAAGGCACTGTCAACGAATTTCACGTTTCTTAGACTTTGTGAATGTTCTTTTTCTTTCCCGCTGAATATCACATCCACGCAACACAACGACTTAGGTGAATTGAAACGGAATGGATTGTTGAAATCTGGGCACAAATAATTATTTCAGTTGAATGAAGTGAGAGCATTACCATTAACCATGCAAATAGACTATAATTTGCATTTTCTTGTGGAAAAGATGTATAGAAAGCTTTTCTTCTCTGAGTCAGTATATTTCTTGGGCCAATCTTGCGAATAATTCGGTCACGTTACGTTGCATACGTCAGTAATATGGAACACGAACATACAGGATTGGATCCTACGTGATAGGACGCTTTTTTACGGAATCCCGTTAGGGCCATCGTTATTTTCACTTTAAATGTAAGAATCTGAAACGCGAAAACACGAAATCGCGAAAGTACGATGAAGAAAACGCGGAAACACGATGACAAAAATGTGATAGTACGATGACGAAAACACGAAAACATGACGATAAATGCGTCATCGTATTATCGCGTTTTCGTCATCGTACTTTCGCGATTTTATCATCGTACTTTCATGATTTTGTGCTTTGCGTATTAATACTTTGGCCTTTCGGCACATGCGCATACAGTTATTATCATTCCACATGGTTGTGGAACCAAAACATCTAACATAATGTCAGATTCAGAGTCTGATTATGAAGGTAAACATTAATTCAGAGTACAAGATGATTGGGTATTATGTTTTCACCTGATATGTTTCTTTTTGCGCATGCGTACCGGAAGACACAAGTACGAAAATGCGAAAACACAAAATCGCGAAAGCACGATGGCAAAAACATGCTGACGAAAACGCGAAATAACGAAATCGCTTAAGTGCGATGACGAAAACTCGGAAACATGATGAAGAACACGCAATATTATATCGCATTTTCAAGATCGTGTTTTCACGTTTCATCGCACTTTCGAGTTTTCGTCATCGTGTTTTCGCGTTTTCATACTTAAGTGATTTCGCGTTTTCGTCAACTTGATTTCGTGTTTTTGTGTTTCAGATTACTAAGTATTCGCATTCATAGGCAAAGGCCATTAGGGAATTTCGTACATTTGTAGTGGCTTTAATGTACGAAAATAAACACGTTGCATGTACAAATTACTTCCTAGTGTCAGTTGTGAATGAATTCGTATGTTTCTGTTAAAACCAAACTAGTATTGTTATGGTAAGCATTTACATAGTTCACATACAGAAATCATAAGAAGTGCGTTGTTTTTTTACTACCGTAAATTAGTTTTATTTCTTCTTTAATTTTATTGTTCACATGTACTTGCACGTTAGCATTTAACACGTGTGCGGAGTATATTTTCTCCCGTTATATACCGGTCAATCATTGGTTGCTATATATTTTACCGGACATGGTTGTGTTGTAAAGTCATTTCACGTTGTTTTGGTGCGATGCTATTTCACGTACATTGTTATGACTCATGGTTATTTCCAACGGACATAACGGCTGGTTATTTCACGTGGTTAAAACGCTTAAACATTTAGCAGGGTTGTGCCGCATACTTGTAGCACATTGTTGTATGGTTATTTAACTTATTTTACGTGATTGTGACGCATTGTTATTTTGTTTCATTTGCATAGCGTTGTCTTGACGCGTGGATATAACACATTAATGTGACACGTTGCCAGAAGGACAGACAAAATAGTTTATTTACGTCTCACTTGTGTACACAAAACAAATAATAACACAGTATAAAATCGTGACATATATGTACAAAACCCCTCAGAACAGAGTTATGAGAGACGAACATTCTAAAATACCTAAAATACCTAAAGATGCTTAAAAAATACAAACAAGGCAACGTACGATATTCGATGCAAACGTTACTTATCTTCAGACAATCATAAAAAACGTATAAAATATGTACAAGAAATACAATAAATAATGTTTAGAACATAACATATCGCTTCCTATAAGTATACATGCATATACTGTAAGAGTAGTAATTTGCTATGAACAAAATTCAATGCAATTATATATACAGATGGTTTCGTCGCTTAATTAAAATGTCATGACAGGCTCTGACACTGGATTTAATTATGCGATCATCTGACAGCAAAAAGTTCATGTTTTCTGTTGGATTTTAAGAGGTTGAAACCAGGGTTTATCAATAATGCCTTTTTGCCCAATAAAACAGTTCAAATATTTGTATATAACGGACAGATTAACAATGCACAGTGTTCATTTTCTACATAGGTCGTACAAATAAAGCAATATCGTTTGTTAGCCAAAACTTCGCCAGGGCGCTTCGTTGCGCTCGACTGATCACACGGCACTTGAATTAAGGTTCTACAGACAATTCTTTGTTAAAGTGTTTAGAGTTCAACACCATTGTGTCGTAGAGCCTAGAAAAGACTTAATATTCCAATTCGCTTAGCCTTTGAAACTTGGAAATCAGTAACCCTAGTGCTCTGGACGCTGCCTGTGCTACGTGTTTGGCGGTTACCGAGTTGTCCAATGTGTCAGTAATAACGAGGCCCAGGTATCGATATTGACTGACTCGTTCTATAATGTCATCGTTGTACTTAAACATAAAATTGCTCGGTGCCATATTTACTGTCCTAAACATTTTAGTTTTACTTATATTAATGGACATTTTTTTTAACCGTACGCCATTGAGACAGTATATTAATTAATGTCTGTAAATCTTCTGTGTTTTCTACCAATATAAGGTCATCAGCGTAGAATAGATGAATGATCAATTTTCCATCAACAACAATACCAATGCTGCTGTTATTTAAAAGTTCACTTAAATCGTTTATGTACAGATTAAACAATGTCGTAGACAATAAATACCCCCGTTTGAAGCCGATGTTCGCGGCAAACTAGTCCATTAAAAATTTTGATTTTGATGTTGTGTTGAGTGGATGTGACACGAGGTTGTGTAACGTGGATGAAACGCGTTGTCGTATTGCGTGTATGTGAAGCGTTGTTGTATTGCGTACATGCGGACGAGTGTTTTTTTTTTGCGATTGTGTTTCTTGTATGTCACACCTGGTTGTGTAACGTAGATGGGACGCATGTTTGTTTGTTTCGTAGATGTGACGTATGGATGTGATGCATGCATGTGATACATGGTTAAGTTGCGTAGATGTGACACGTGGTTGAGTTGCGTAGATGTGACACGTGGTTGTGTTGCGTGTACGTGACGCGTGGTTGTGTTGCTTGGCTGTGACACGTGGTTGTGTTGCGTGTGCGTGATGCGTGGTTGTGTTGCTTGGCTGTGAAACGTGGTTGTGTTGTTTGACAGTGAAGCGTGGTTGTGTTGCGTGTACGTGTCACGTGGTTATGTTGCTTGGCTGTTATGCGTGGTTATGTTGCTTGACTGTGTTGCGTACATGTGATGCTTCGTTGTGTTGCCTGGATGTGACGCGTCGTTGTGTTGCCTGGATGTGACGCTTCGTTGTGTTGCCTTGATGTGACGTGTCGTCGTGTTGCCTGGATGTGACGCGTCGTTGTGTTGTCTGGATGTGACAGATGTGACGCTTCGTTGTGTTGCCTGGATGTGACTTGTCGTTGTGTTGCCTGGATGCGACGCGTCGATGTGTTGCCTGGATGTGACGCGTCGTTGTATTGCCTGGATGTGACGCTTCGTTGTGTTGTCTGGATGTGACAGATGTGACGTGTCGTTGTGTTGCCCGGATGTGACGTGTCGTTGTGTTGTCTGTATGTGACAGATATGACGCTTCGTTGTGTTGCCTGAATGTGACGCGTCGTTGTGTTGCCTGGATGTGACGCGTCGTTGTGTTGCCTGGATGTGACGCGTCGTTGTGTTGCCTGGATGTGACGTATGTGACGTGTAGTTGTGTTGCCTGGATGTGACGCGTCGTTGTGTTGCCTGGATGTGACGCGTCGTTGTGTTGCCTGGATGTGACGCATCGTTGTGTTCCCTGGATGTGACGCGTCGTTGTAAAACGTGGATGCGTTTCGTGGTTGCGTTACGTGGTTGTGACGCGATTTTTTTTCCGGTGTATTATTATAGAGGATTTACCATGTACATGTTTCTAAGCATAGTATTTTAAAGACAAATTCATTTTAATTTTAACATATCTTCAATTTAAGTTGGAATAACTTAAGAATATTTATAAATATGTGCCGTGGAATTCTTATTGCATTTAAGACAAAATAAAAAGAAATCAAGATATAGCGCCTTTAAAGTTTGTAATAGGGGATTACACACGTCTGGTACATTGTTACAAAAACTCCGTATGGGAATGCACGAGTTTTCTCAGGTTATCTATCGTTAAAGTAACGGGACACTAGTTTCGATTACGCCTTGTGTATAAACGCACAAATATTGGTAAGAATAAAAGTGTTTTGGACCGTGTATATATAGGTGTTGGATAATTCTGACAGTAAAATGTAGACATTTCGTATATCTGGAATTTTAACGTATAGTGGAATTTAATTGTATAAATTTGTGCAATACATGCTCAAAATGCGAATGACTGTTTGAACTTATGGCGATATGTGAATATTTCTTTATTATTTCCATTAGCGATAACAGAGGATTTTTTTTAATTTAGAAAAACCTATAAAATTATATACCATTTTAAGGTTATTCTTTCAGAAAAACAAAACTGCAAATGAAATTACTGTATCTTGAAAAATAACAAAGTTATGTGTATCTGAAGAAGGTAACCCCCCACATTTCGTTCTGTCAAATATGTAAATTCTGTCAATAATACACCTGGCAATAATTTCTGGCAGTTAAACGGGTTCAAAGTAATCTTTTCATGTCACTTTGTGCTTTGTTAAGTAAACACTTCACATACTTTCACTGTCTTACATACATGGTGACTTATAAAAGACAACAAATCATTTTAAATGGAATGAGTATTAAAGCCAAATGCTGGACTGAATCTGGGTAAGACAATGTCTCTAGTACTGCGTAAAACACATTTGGCATTTACAAACTGCAAGTAAAAGATGTTATATACATTTATAAAGCTCAATTATATATATCATATATATCTTTAACATGCTTAGTACATATAACAGACTAATTTATTTCAGTATTCGGAACAGTGTATTCATTAACTCTAAAGGCATATATCCGACATCATCTCCAGTTTTAAAACCATCCTTTCTGGAAGACCAAAACACAAATTAATATATTTTACCTTTTAATTCTGCCAAAAAGATCATGTACTCTTCAAAGTTATTAAAAAATGGCCACAGAAATGTAAATACATGTATTAAACAACATGCGGTCTTGGTGAAAGGTGGTCTTTCAATGCAGCTTTTGCTTTAGGAACTTTTTGGAATACTAATTGTTCACTCATTCAAAAGAACCCAAACCATACCTTAAATACAACAATTAACATGGTTTGAATGCTGAACAATTTTTAAGTATTGATCGGAAAATACTTGAAAAGAACATAGTCTTGTGATTATACGAAAAACTTTTCCAACAAATATGAACAGTAACAGCAACATCAAACAAATTGAATACTGGATAGGCCATCTCAGGCAAAAGAAGAAAGCAATTAAAAACTGCAATGCAAAGCACCACAACACAACTTTAAAGACTCCTTGGCTGACCATCTTGGAAACAACCTAACACGAGAAAGACTGTTAATTTCTGTCTTCAAAAGCCACTGTCTTGTTTGTCCTGTATGAACAGAAGACTAAACACCAAAGCACAATATCTTACAAAAACTGCAGCAATCCTGAAATTAATATATGCAAAAGCAAATCATGCAATACTTAATGCTGTTACTTAACAGCATTTTATGAAGTGCTACTAGTATTGCAGTTAAGTTAAAATATCAAGCATGCAGAATAAATGCTGTTACAAGATTGTTTTCAATGTAAGAATTGTTTTTCAATCTAAGGATGTTTTAAGATTTAAAGAAAAACAACAACAAAAAAGCTTTAAATTTAAAGAAAATATTAAACCTTGTAAGTATACAACATGAAGTCATTCAATTAAACCTGCAGTGACCACTTAAAGGCGATGACAAGGGCGGGAGTGCTCACCCCTCTCCCACCCAGCTACCTTATTTGCAGCTCATTCAAGAAATGATATAGATTAAATTGATCAATTATAAATGAAAATAAACACGACAGGCTTTGCATTTCAGTTGTGTACACGGTGGTGATTGAGGATCAATGCTGTGCTATAAATCGAGACTATGTCTTGTCAAATTGTTGTCCACTTTCACTTTCACTATCTTCCAACAGCCTAAACATCGTAAATCTTACGTGAAATAATTATATTAACAGCCATCTTGCATGCACTAATTGCAATAATAATTATTTTGATGTGGTAAATAGTTTGCAGTACCTGTAATATACAATCAAACAACAAAGATTGACAAAGACGTCAAAGTTGCACGACTGCAATACCTCGCGAAAACTGATAACATTCAGGGGAGATCACTCTTTGCAGTATGACGAACGTTAAGCGGAGTGACACGAAATCAGGTTCGGCTGACAACGGGTCGCTATCGGAAGCTGACGGAAGAACACGAAGTACCTGATCGACAGTTAATGGCATTAAATGAATTGCGCAAAAATGCGCTAAGATGTAATTTTAAGAAAGTGATGTTAAATGGTGGATGGATGCTTATATTTTGCTGGTATACTTGTGCTTTCCAGTGACCATATTGTTTTCATGAGACAAATGGCCAGTGAAAATTGCCTAAATTTGGCGCCTTGCTGCTCTTCCATGCATTAATTTGCATAATTTATTTTCAGACTAATAGAAAGCGTGTTCTTTCCCCTTTCCAATGATGTATAATACATGATTGTAGTTAAAAATAGGCAGGAGTAATTTAGATTTAAATCACATGATCCGTTCGTGTAAACAAAGATGGAAGACGCAAATTCTGTTCAGTAAACAACAAAATCGGCAATTTAATAGTGAAAATTATCAACAAAACACTAATGATTTTCAATTTTATTACTAATATATAAACATTTAAACATTAATGTCTTTAATTCCATCAAAACAATGACTTTTATGTCCGTAGTTAATTTTTAGCGATGTGATAAAAATGTATGGTTTACTATGGTGACAGATATGGACTGGCTGAATGAACAAAGCTTTGTTATCGCTATTTCCATCTCTATTTATCAACATTCTGTGGCTGGCGGAATTGAACTGCAAACAAGAAGGCGGACTGTGCAACTGTTTTCGGGAAGTTGAAGTGAGCGAAGATAAGTTACGTTTTAGTTGTATATTTACACTTGCGCCCAGTAAACAGTATAAAACAGTGAATAAAAAAAACTTATTAGTTATTTTAACATGATACTCGCTACGCTAATTTTGCTATACACAAAAAAAAAAAATTAAATATTCTAAAATGACTAACATGATTCTAATTTTTCTATATATGAAGAACGAAATTATCGTTGTTAAACTACCCAATAAACAACGCAAAAAGTAGTCCAGATTCTAAGCGGTGCATAGTAAAAAGTAGTTCAAATTATAACTGCAATAATATAAATACGCATCAAAACTTCAAATCGTTGTTTATTGTAATATTAACTTTTATTGTAGAATTAGAGTATCCTCTATCATTTGAATCAGGCAAGGCTACTCGTCGTAACACACATGCACGGGTCCATTACAAATTCATAAATTTAATTGATTTTTTTGTATCGATTCTTCACCATTTGTAGATTTATATTGATGCATATTTACTTTATCATACCATATTGCATATTATCGTTTCCTGTCTTGTGTTAAGATCTTTAGTATTGGATTATTATATTGTATTATTTCATCGCGTTATCAGTTGTGTACTTATTGCACGTGAAAAAGTAGCTAGTATCTGTATCAGTCTCAGATGCAAAGTTTTTTACTGTAGTGTCCGAGGGAGAGGTGTTTGTTGCCCAGGGCCCGCATTCACCAACTTATTCTTTGACATCAGAATAAAGAACTGACTTTAAATAAAAACAATACGTCTGCGTTTGCAAATATTCTTGGTTGCAATTTTGCATATATCATTAACAAATCACTCTAAATAAAGAATGCTGTAATAAGATTGTGTAAATACAAAGTAAGATTGAAATTTATGTAACGGTCTTAGAAAATGACGGTTTCAAGAATATTATTTATTATAAGTCTTAAGTCTAAGAATAGGTTGGTGAATTGGGACCCAGGTGGTTTGATGTGTTAAATTATTCTTAGACATTTAAAAGTGTTGCCGAAGACGTTCATGGTGATATGGTGTTTGCGTTTTGAAGCATTTGACTATTTGAAGCTTATTTGAAGAGTGATTCTGGTTCTACTTGTGCAAAGTAATTCTGTCCGTATGTGAATTCCTACTAACATGACGAATTGTACACTATGTAACGAGAAAGTCGTGTAGGTTTTGCACTATTCGTGAAAAATAATAATATAGAAGCTGTATGATAAGAAATGCTTTTTTGGCATTTATTTAGATAGCCATTTTACAAAATATCCGTACTAAGGAATACATGTTTACGTAACGATTCTGTACGATTTTTGAATCATTGCGTATAATTGTATACACGTTGACGATGTAGAATTGAGATTTCATTTATTTGCATTTTGTAAACATCATGGTATATATCGGATGACTGCGTATATTGATTGAAATCGAAAATCACGTACTTCTTAGCACTCGTAAATATTAAAGTTGATTAAACGATACAACAATGGACGGGCGCGTATTTGCAAATCATTGGTCATTGTCGTATTACATGTATTTTAAACCTACTTAATTAAGTCCATTTGTCACAGGGTGAGAAAATTGTGAGGCTAGTCCTGGACTCGAACCCGGGACCCTTCGCTATCAGGGCGAGTGCTCTCCCGACTGAGCTAACCGGGCCGCCACAAAACTTATCCCCTTTAAGTGACCAAGTTCATGCCGTGACATACACCCTCGCTCAAATATGAATTTGTCCTCGAATTCAGGGATTCATGGTGTTATATAATTACCACGGGCCCTCGGAGAGTTAACCCGGGTAACGTCACGGTCCCACGTTGGGCGCCAGTGTTGCCGATTATTGGCGTTTTCGGGTTCTTTCGACAACAACAACGAAGTCAGCATACAGTTTCTATAAATGGATTATATTTACGATGAAATATCATAAATATACAATGTTAACTTCTCGAATCAAATGTAACGAATGGCCTTGTAAACAATTACAACAATATTTCAAAACAATGTGTTCCGACGATAAAATAATTAACTAAAAATATTATACCAAAACAATGCAAAATACAAACGACATATATCAATAGAAAAATATATAAAATGTTATAGTTACCTATAAATGGATTATATTTACGATGAAATATAATAAATATACAATGTTAACTTCTCGAATCAAATGTAACAAATGACAAGAAGTTCATGTACTAAGATACAGTTGAGTGAATGTCATGCGTGAACTGTCAATTGAAGTATTATTATGTTAGTAAAAAAAACAGTTCAACTTTCTACTCTACGTATCGACTACTAATCAAAATACTAATCTCTATCTAAATTTACAGTTAACTAAAGTCTACATTGCCCAATTTATGAATGACAATTATGGTTAATATAAAATTATGATATAAATAATTCAAAACAAATTTCCAATTACTCAATATATATATTTATTTTATAAATATATTTAATACATTATTATACACCTACAACACATTCCCGGGAAGAACCAATGTATTGTTTGGCTGTTGTTGTTGTCAGGGTTCGATTTTAATGGGTGTCCGTAGGTCCGAGACTTTTCGCTCGGACCGGTTGTCTTTGAAGGAATTGATTTCGGGCACTGCATGCAGTAAGAATTCAAATTTATTTCCATACTTTGTTGAACTGTTCTACTTTAATAAATTATTTATTTATGGTAGACTGGACGCGGTACTTTGTTTCATTGATATTATTGTGTTCATGTCATTGATGTAAATTCTGAATTAACCGCCTTGTGAGGATGTTAAGTGCTTGCAGAAGGTCGAATTACGGTTCTTGCAATTAAGTTGTTCAATGTTCAATGTCCCGAACATTCTCGATGGGATTAATGTTCAGACTGCATTTGAATAGAGGGGGAATCCATCGTTGTGGCATGGAACATTGTGGTGTGTGACCATCATACTCCGGTGTCCTGTATAATAGGTATTACGCGTGTTTTCTCAGTCTACTGTTGATCACGCCCCTTGTTCACGTTCCGTTCACAATAAGGTCGATATTACCATGTGGAAATACGCCGCCCTAACCATGACGTTCCGACCTCCATATTGGCCTGTCTCGTGCAAAACAAGTGGCCGTTTGTTCACCCTTACTCCCTTGCGCCGGTACACGTTATTTCCAGTTGCGATGAGGCAGGACTCATGGATGAAGACAAAACTAATCCGTTCGGCTACTGAACGTCGAGCATGTCCTCTGGTAAAGATTAACCGCAACGGGCTGTGTCTCGCCATAAAGCTGATTGAAACTCAGACGTCAAAGTCCCAGTTTACCTTCTTAACGATAATCGTTGACGTGCAGTCGTGTAGCTGATGGACCATTGACTCGTTCTGATAGTGGCTCTCGCCCTTCCCGTGGATTATGTTTGCGACACAGGTTTAAAGTTTTTTGTGTCTTTTCCACAAATTGTTAGCGTCCTCCTGGTCGTCTGCAGCTGTCTGTTACACTTCCGGTAGCGTGAAAAGATCTTGAATACTTTCTATCGTCAACAGCTGTCAATGAAAGGCGCGTGGCCACCTGAACATAAGGACAAACGTTCAACGCTCATTTTTTTGTCATGCATATGGTTTGTATGAAGCAACAGAAGTAACCGGCTCCACGTAGGATGCCATTAACAATCGGTATCTATTCAGATTGGATTTGTAAGCATTTCATGTATAAACACGTGACACAAAACTGTGTTATTATATTTGACAATTGTTGATTTTGCGTTTTTCGTCATTGTCAAACTTTATAAGTGGTCTAAAGATTTGCTGTAGTAGTTAAATTATTTTGTTCTGTATCGCGTATTGCTATTCTCCACATCTTAGATTTGTATGGGTACATATATCAATTATTAATTTATTAAAATATCATATTGCACATTATCTTTATTATGATAATACAATCCAAAGTATTTGATTAATATTATTTTATATTATTACGTGTTATAGTTACTGGAAGTATGGCGAATGGAAGAGAAGCTACATGATAATTATCTTAATTCGTCCATTATCGATACTTATCGTTAAGGTGTTTACAGTGAAAGTTTTGATTACTGATGCATGCATGTGTTTGCGGCCGCCGCTATCCTTTCCGTTTTCGTTGAAATATTAACGCTGCCTTATCGTTAGGACCTTCGCCTATTAATGAAAATAATCTGAAAGTCTGATGACAAAAAATCCAAAATACGATGACGAAAAGGCGATAGTGCGATGAAGAAAACGCGAAATCACAAAAGTACGACGACAAAAAAGGGAAAACACGTAGACGAAAACGCGAAAGTTTGATGACGAAAACCCTAAAAAAAAAATCGAAAGTTCGATGACGAAAACGCGAAATTACGATTATGGAAATGCTATATAATTTCGCACTTTCGTCATCGTGTTTTCGCGTTTTTGTCATCGTGTTTTCGTTTCTTCGTTTTTTCGCCTTACGGTACGCATGCGCATAATAGTGGATCTGATACATAATTATTCGATACGTGTAATGATTTCGTGTTTCTGCGTTTTCGCGTCTTCGTGTTTTCGCCTTCCGGTACGCATGCACAAAATAGAATACCCGATACATAAAACATGTAATGTTTCCTGATTAAATGATATAAAAGTATATCACAGGGTCATAGTCATTAATTTCCCCGGTAATAGTTGATCATTCTGCACGCTTATCTGTACATGTGGTTGACTTTTGTATTTAAAGCTTAACTCAAAACGATCATTCCACGCACAGACAAAAAGGAAAAAGTGAAAATGACTTTATTTTGATTGCGTTTACCTAACATATTGGGCATAAATATTGGTTAAAATACATATCCAATAAAAGTGATGTTTAATGTATAATATTAGCTTAACTTGCTGCAATTTTGTAATCAATCAGTTCAATGGGGGCGTATTGACGGCCTATAACGTAAACGTTATACACTGTTTATAGTGCAATAATGGCAGATATTAAACCGATTCGTACCATAAACATGAAATTAATAAACAATTTCTATAAATATAAAGAAAAAAGTGTAAAAAAGTAATGATGACCTGGCTGCCCCAAGCGAGATTCGAACCAGTGACGCCAGGCGCTAGAATTCACTCGCACCGGCAGGCGAAAACGCGAAATTCGATGACGAAAACACGAAAGTACGATGGCGCATTTTCATTATCGCAATTTCGTCATCGTACTTTCGCGAGTTCGAGTTTTCGCGTGTTTTCGTTTCAGATTCATTCATTCAAAGGCGAATATCCCGATGACCCTAACGGAATTCAGCATTTATGGTGATGTACCGGCATATAAAATCGTGTATGTTGTCATTGAACGCCTTTTTAAGCAGTGCACATGTGATCAACTACTCAGTAAGTAGTCCAGTTTTTATTTACAAAGTAAACACTATATGACCATCATGTTGTAAAACAAACGCTCTTCAACAAATGGAGATGTGTGAAAAAATGACTCATTACATATCTACCTATAAACCTTTAGTGGCACCGAATAAGTTTTGAAATACATATATATTTTACCAATCAAAATTCATTCAGAAATGGAATATATTTACAAAACGTAGTTTTCGATGAATTGTCTTCATTTCGAACTATTTTATAGTAGTTTACATATTTTGAAAATTTTCAATTTGTGGACGTTTTCAAATGACATTAAAACGATGTAAACGTTCGGTTTTAGCGGGTAATTATGGGTAACGTGAACAATACTTTTAAATGCAAGAAAACGTCACGCGTTGTTGAGAAGGGTTTAAATTGATGTGATCAGCATTTGTTACAAAAATGCGAGAATCTCGTATAGTCTTATATCCGTTATTATAAATATTCACCTTTAGAATAAACCAATCCTACTGTATCGATTGATCAGATGATTTGTGTTTAATGTGTTCTGTTTTAAACAACAGTTTCTACCTACGGTCCCCGTTAATTTGCAAGGATGGTGGAACAGGAAACACCCATTTTAATTAGCATCGTCAAAACAGAATGGTAGCAACTATGCGTTTTCGCCACTGGGTAAACAAAAGTGCGACTGGTACTGTCTTAACCTGAGAAGCTTACACGTAACAGCCATTTCGAAGGCGGCTGAAGACTGATAAAGGCAACCGTGTGTCCGCTGATGCAAGCGGCCGTGTGTCCGCTGATGAAAGAAACCTTGTGTCCGCTGAAAAAAAAAGCCGTGTGTCCTCTGATAAAGGAAAACGTGTGTCCACTGATAAAGGTAACCGTGTGTCCACTGATAAAGGCAACCGTGTGTCCGCTGATAAAGGTAACCGTGTGTTCACCGATAAAGGTAACCGTGTGTCCACTGATGAAGGCAACCATGTGTCCACTGACAAAGGCAACCGTGTGCCCACTGATAAAGGCAACCGTGTGCCCGCTTATAAAGGCAACCGTGTGTCCACTGATAAAGGCAACCGTGTGTCCACTGATAAAGGTAACCGTGTGTTCACTGATAAAGGTAACCGTGTGTCCACTGATGAAGGCAACCGTGTGTCCGTCCACTGATAAAGGCAACCGTGTGTCCACTGATAAAGGCAACCGTGTGCCCGCTTATAAAGGTAACCGTGTGTCCACTGATAAAGCTAACCGTGTGCCCACTGATTAAGGCAACCGTGTGTCCGCTGATGAAGGCAACCGTGTGTCCACCAATGATGGCAACCGAATGTCTGCCGATGAAGGCAGCCGTGTGTCCGCCAATGATAGCAACCGAATGTCTGCCAATGGAGGCAACCGTAAGTCCGCCAATGATAGCAACATAATGTCTGCCGATGAAGGCAACCGTGTGTCCGCCAATGATGGCAACCGAATGTCTGCCGATGGAGGCAACGGTGCGTCCGCCAATGATAGCAACAGAATGTCTGCCGATGAAGACAACCGTGTGTCCGCCAATGATGGCAACCGTGTGTCCGTCCACTGATAAAGGCAACCGTGTGTCCACTGATAAAGGCAACCGTGTGCCCGCTTATAAAGGTAACCGTGTGTCCACTGATAAAGCTAACCGTGTGCCCACTGATTAAGGCAACCGTGTGTCCGCCGATGAAGGCAACCGTGTGTCCGCCAATGATGGCAACCGAATGTCTGCCGATGAAGGCAACGGTGCGTCTGCATATGGAGGTAACCAATTGTCCGCCGATGAGGGCAATCGTCTGTTTGCCGACAGAAGCAAGAAATTGAGTTGAATTTATGACGGTCTGTCTAAATAGCAGCTTTGAGATACAGATCATGTCCATGGCGTAGTTTTGTGAAAGCTTTGTTAAATTCTGAATTATAAAACACAATAGGCACACAATATTGAGCATGTCATTTTGTTAATTTCTTCAGAATATTCAAAGAGACCAAATTTTGGTCTATGTGAGTTGATGTGTATTAAATGGCAAGTATGTCATTTACTGACTTCTGTCCGATATATTGGCATGGAAATGATAGGTTTGATTAATCGAACGAGTTTCTGGTTCCATATTCATCAAACTACTTAGTAAAGATATAAGTTCATATCATAAACTGCCTAAAATCTGTGACAATTTAATGTATAGTTAATTTTAATTGCATTAAGAAATAATTGTTGACATCATTGTTTATCGGCCGTTTATCGTTGTTCTGATGTGTAGGAATTACACCACGAAGGCGTTAGCTCGAGTTGTTTAATAGCCACGCATCAGTACGACAAAGAGTTGTTTATTGGCCGATAACCAACGATAACTAAACAATTATTTCGATTCTAACATGATCTGACATATATTTTTGCAATTGTAATTGGAACAACTAATTATTATTCTCCGATCAGAATCTGAACTTCTTTTTACATTGTTTATGGGTAGTTTAACAACGATAATTTTGTTGTTTCTCTATAGAAAAATTAGCTAGTATCATAATATAATTATTGTTATAAAATGGTGACACGCATGCTTCCTTGTACATAATATTTCGCCATTTAGATGTTTATTTTTACGTAAAAACCTTGATTGTTTTCACTTTTGTTTATCTTAAGATATTCGTCAGAAGCTTTATGAATTCCGTACCATCTTCTCGATGTCTAACAATACATTTATGTAAACCACGTGTTTCACGGTTTCGTCGGACATTGTCTTCAGTTGACGCAGAATGCTTGGATGTACATGTACATCTGCACGAGGATATCGTGAAACAATGTGGCCACTCATCCTATACATAGATATTCCTTCACAGACACAGCTCTGTATCCAAAGTCGGATCAAAAATAAAATTAATCTACATCCGCTGTTGTAAAGATAATTTCGAAAATAGTAGATTTGCATACTTTTTCAAATCAAAGCCTCTTATGGAGCTAAGTTGCCCGCTACAAAGGTATAAATGTAATGCACTGTTCACTCTCCTTTTTAAAGCGGTATTCGCTGATAACTTAAGAAAGATAGGCAACAAATGTCAATAGAGTTAAAATAGTATTACCAAAAAAACGTTTATGTACGAACAAGTGGGTTAGCTTGAAAGTAAATGTGTTTCACTTCCACAATATGTACATCATATTTGGTAATATTTTGCCAAATGCAATGGAGCTGTCGATATGTGCATAAGGCGTAAAAAGTTGTTTTTTTACCCCGCCCCCCACCACACACACAGAGACACACTTTAAATTTTTCTGACTCTCGGTAAAAAGAGAAGTTACATTTTTGTTTTTATTTTCTGGCCAGAATTGTCGTATTCTATGACCTTATATATAAAGTGTACAGTTTTTGGGAGGCTTTTACACATTGTGTATGCAGTCCGACATATCTAAACTATGTACTGAATTTGCCGTGAAGAAACAAAGGTAAAGAAAAAAGTTATCGTTTACCTTTCCCTCTCCCAACCCTCCCCATTAGATATTTTGGAGACTAAGCGGAAACCAAAAATTAAGTTTTTGGCCTGATTATAAGAGTATCCATACACTGATTTAGATAATCAGATTCCCAGACATATAGTAGTCTCGGTCTGCTCAACAATCGAGACACAAATTCGAGAGCTTCTACTGTTGCAGTTTAAACATCGTTGTTGTTTTTGATGTTTATAAACGGGCAAAACTCAATGCGTCATTGAAAAAGATCAATTTAAAAAAATACCAAACACATTGTGCTACACTGAGTATTTTGATAGCATTGAGGCATAAGAAATAAACAATATCATTTATTCAATAATGTATAATATATTTTCAAACATTTAATTAATTAATATAGTGATTTCGAATATCTGTTGACTCGATCAACTATTTTCTATAAATCAATGTATTGTATATTTCGAAGAAAAACCGTGTTTATTGGTATCTAAGTTAACAGTTTATTTAGAAGTATATTGTCATGCACAGATGCGTAGTTTATTTAATTTCCTTCACAAAGGATATTCTATTTTGGTACTGTCAAACCAACAGTGTATCCGTTTGTCTGTTTGTCTTTTATCAGCTTTCCCCTAAAATATGACTATTTTGAAAGAAAATGAATGGGAAGGTTGGAAATAATCTTAATGAACAAATTAATTAATTGGGGATTGGGATCACTGTCTGGAATCATTTAAAAGATTCTTTATTATTGGGAAATAGGGCAAGGCGGTTTACATGTCGTTGGTGTACAGATGTATCTTGGCTGAGGAAATCGCTCTGTCCGTGGATTCTAGTTCAATAATAATACGATTGATTTACTTTATATGCATTAAAGTTTATTGTTTTTCCACTCCAATGTTTGATCTTTATCTTCAGTTAGTGAAGCATACTATTTACCAGTTGTCAGTGTACTGTACAGTTCAGCCAAGTTTATTAGGAAATCTAATAAATTAAAAAGTGTCAAACATTATAACAGGATTGTACGTATTGTAATTGCAACCAAAATAGAGCGCTGATTATAAAGTTTGGTTTCGTGTATTTATGCACAATTTCACATGTCGTCCGATTGAGCAGTTTAGATGAGAAATGTACATAGTCACGTGATACACTATTTACAGGAAACAACAGTAATAATGATACGACATTTAACATGCACGTATACACAAATAGTAAGGATCCATACTCGCTAATTTTAAATAGGCTTTTAAATAGGCGAAGAACAAAATCATCGTTGTTAAACTACCCAAAAAACAACGCAAAAAGTCGTCCCGATTCTGAGCGGAGCATAGTTAAATGAAGTTCTCATTACAATTGCAAAATTGTTTGTAAAGATCATGTTAGATTTGAAAAAAATCGCATTATCGTTGTTTATCGACCAAGAAACAACTCTTTGTCGTTTTGATGCGTGGCTATTAAACCACTCGGACTAACGGTCTCGTGGTTTAATTCCTACACATCAGAATTCCAAATCGTCGTTTATTGGCCGATAAACAACGATAATGCGAAAATTACTCCTTAAATGAATTAATGAATAAATAAATAAATGTTATACTTACTTAAACAAATTTGTAGTTAGTGTTAATTGTCCTGCAGATGTGTAGCTTTAAAACACCTCCGTTGTGTTATTATATAGGAGCATTTTGTTCCCGAAACCGAACGTACTAGTAGATTGAATTTCACAAAACTTATTTACTTAGTTTTGAAAACATTTTCATAAACTGTTTTAACTACAAAAGCTAAACAATTGGGACTAACTTATTAAATCATAAAAAGCATAAAAAAATATATAACGAATGTTTCCACCTTGTCTTGAACCTTTGACTGCGCCTACCACTCGACCACACGCATGTATGCTTATTCATGTGTATTTTATGACTATGTGGGCGATACACATGTTTTAAAAAAGATCGACGAACTACATACGCTTTATAATTTTGCAAAAACATTTTCGAAAACAACACACCATTTCCTGTATGTTTATATCTCCGAAGTGGCTATTCGCGTGTTCTTTATATATGGTGTACCTTACTATTGGGATTTTGTGACAAAAATTGTAATTGTCCATTTGCCAATCTGTGAACAAGTCCCTTTATATATATTTGATGTGCGAGACTTTCACCAACAGTGAAATTCAAAATGTATTTTATTTGCACGAAAAGTATGAAAATGAACGCCTTGAGATGTATGATATTTAGCGTAAGTCTTGTCTGTATAAGTCGTTCGTGAACGTAAACATAATCGCTTTGAATCCCATGCTGAGTTAACGTTTACTGATTAAGTATTCAATTACTTCTCTTTCGGAGGAATTAAATATTCTTTTCGAAAATTGTCTGCAATACATTAATAAAACATATATATGACAACACTATTGTCGTTAGTTTTACTGAGAATAAACTTGAACAGTATTTGCTAGCAACGCTGACTTATGATTGAATATACCTACACAAATAAAATAATATTCTGAAAGAAAGTATTTGAGTTTTCTAAACGTTATTTTGGCGAAGATAATCGGTTAATACATTATATAATATTCACACAGTTTAATGTAGAAAACATATTAGAATATTCAACGTTGTGAACATGCACCGAGAAACATTTAACATTCATCCAAGCATGTGAAGTAAACGCCCTGTCACACTGGCGAATTTGAGCTTAGAGTTCTGGCGAGTTGTAACACACCACAACTCGCCTGTTGTCGTGTTGATCTTGTACGCATCTCGTTCTATGTCGCAGTGATGTCTTCATATGTCGCCAGAACTCGCCAAGTCGCGGCGAGAATTTTAAAACGTGTAAAAATTCTCACCGCATCTCGGCGATTTTCTTTCTCGAACACGTGTCGAAAACATGTCGATGGAATCTCGCGCACTCTCGAACACACTCGAACTCATTCCGAAGACATGTCTTCTCTTTTCGTTGCGTTTTACAGTATATTATCGTTCTACGACATAACACGAGTTTGCTTAGACTTTCCAACGACATTTGGGAGACTTGCCTACGACATTTACTAGGGCACATGTCGTTACAAGTCGTACAGACTCGTCCACACTCGTATAATCTCAAAGACAAGTCCATTGTCAAAAAGATATCGTGCACATATCTTACAAATATGTTAAAGTAAACACGAACACGTCTTGAAACGATTCAGCGACCACTTTACGAGCTCGTACACAATTTTGAAGCTCAATTTCGCCAGATTGTTACATGGCCTTAAGGGGGAATTGTTTAAAGGCGCTATTGTCTCATTGACTGACTGCACGTCATGGAAATTGTATTTCTGTTATTGATATCTTAAACTTCATATTTAAACCAGAAACCAATTGCAAAATTAAGCCATCATCATACCTTCGTATATAATATTGTCACATTATGCTGTACAACTCCACAAGATATGCCTTAATTGGGCTATTGTTTGGTCAAAAATAATACGAAAAAAAACAACACATTGCATGTTCTATATCACCAGTGTGTGCGATCCGGGTCCTGCCTTCGCGGAGGTCCTCGGTAGCATTTTAACCTTTCGCATGAAAATGCGTGATCTGGAATATATGTTGAATGTTGAGAATCATTAGGAGATGGGGTCGTATTCTAAAAACATTAATACATTCTAGTCATTACTGTGTACCGTCCTAACCTCTTCATCTTCGTCCTCCGCCGTACAGACAGGCACATATACAAGGTGTTTCAGTTACGTGACCGATGAATAAAAACCGTGAGTGTGTTTTCCCATGAACATGTATATGTCAATCGATTTATATGTTTGTGTTCGCCGATAAACTTGTATGTGTCCGTCCGACGATAAGTGTGTGTGTGTGTGTGTGTCCGCTGTTGAAAGTATATACGTGTCTGCTGAGGAACGTGTGCGTGTCCGCAGATTAACATGTATGTGTCCTTCAAGGAAAATATTTATGTCCGCCGATGAACATGTTAATGTCCGCCGATTAGTATGTGTATATCTACCGATGAACGTGTGTGTGATCGCCAATAAGCGCGTGTTTCCCCCGATGAACGTGTGTGCGTCCGCCGATGCAAATATGTGTGTCTGCCGAAGTAAGTATGTGTGTCCGCCGATGTAAGTATGTGTGTCTGCCAACGTTCCTGTGTTCTATTCTAGCCATTCAGATACACTCCCTAGGTCCGTGCAGTGGGGATACAATTCTAGCCATTCAGATACACTCCCTAGGTCCGTGCAGTGAGGACACAATTCTAGCCATTAAGATACACTCCCTAGGTCCGTGCAGAGGGGACACAATTCTAGCCATTCAGATACACTCCCTAGGTCCGTGCAGTGGGGACACTATTCTAGCCATCCAGATACTATCCCTAGGTCCGTGCAGTGGGGACACAATTCTAGCCATTCAGATACACTCTCAAGGTCCGTGCAGTGGGGACACAATTCTAGCCATTCAGATACACTCTCAAGGTCCGTGCAGTGGGGACACAATTCTAGCCATTCAGATACTATCCCTAGGTCCTTGCAGTGGGGACACAATTCTAGCCATTCAGATACAATCCCTAGGTCCGTGCAGTGGGGACACAATTCTAGCCATTCAGATACCATCTCTAGGTCCGTGCAGTGGGGACACAATTCTAGCCATTCAGATACCCTCCCTAGGTCCGTGCAGTGGGGACATAATTCTAGCCATTCAGATACACTCCCTACGTCCGTGCAGTGAGGACACAATTATAGCCATTCAGATACACTCCCTAGGTCCGTGCAGTGATGACACAATTATAGCCATTCAGATACACTCTCTAGGTCCGTGCAGTGAGGACACAATTCTAGCCATCCAGATACACTCTCTAGGTCCGTGCAGTGGGGACACAATTCTAGCCATTCAGATACACTCTCTAGGTCCGTGCAGTGAGGACACAATTCTAGCCCTTCAGATACACTCCCAAGTCCGTGCAGTGGGGACACAATTCTAGCCAATCATCAGATACACTCCCAAGTCCGTGCAGTGGGGACACAATTCTAGCCAATCAGATACACTCCCTAGGTCCGTGCAGTGGGGACACAATTCTAGCAATCCAGATACACTCCCTAGGTCCGTGCAGTGGGGACACAATTCTAGCCATTCAGATACACACCCTAGGTCCGTGCAGTGGGGACACAATTCTAGCCATTCAGATACACTCCTTAGGTCCGTGCAGTGAAGACACTATTCTAGCCATGCAGATACACTCTCTAGGTCCGTGCAGTGGGGACACTATTCTAGCCATTCAGATACACTCTCTAGGTCCGTGCAGTGGGGACACAATTCTAGCCATTCAGATACACTCTCTAGGTCCGTGCTGTGAGGACACAATACTAGCCATTCAGATACACTCCCTAGGTCCGTGCAGTGAGGACACAATTCTAGCCATTCAGATACACTCCCTAGGTCCGTACAGTGACACAATTCTAGCCATCCAGATACACTCCCTAGGTCCGTGCAGTGGGGACACAATTCTAGCCATTCAGATACACTCCCTGTGTCCGTGCAGTGGGGACACAATTCTAGCCATTCAGATCCACTCCCTGGGTCCGTGCAGTGGGGACACAATTCTAGCCATACAGATACACTCCCTGGGTCCGTGCAGAGGGGACACAATTCTATCCATTCAGATACACTCCCTGGGTCCGTGCAGTTGGGACAATATTTTAGCCATCCAGATACACTCTCTAGGTCCATGCAGTGGGGACACAATTCTAGCCATTCAGATACTCTCCCTGGGTCCGTGCAGAGGGGACACAATTCTATCCATTCAGATACACTCCCTGGGTCCGTGCAGTTGGGACAATATTTTAGCCATCCAGATACACTCTCTAGGTCCATGCAGTGGGGACACTATTCTAGCCATTCAGATACACTCCCTGGGTCCGTGCCGTTGGGACACAATTCTAGCCATTCAGATACACTCCCTGGGTCCGTGCAGTGGGGACACAATTCTAGCCATTCTGATACACTCCCTAGGTCAGTGCAGTGGGGGCACTATTATAGCCATCCAGATACACTCTCTAGGTCCGTGCAGTGAGGACAAAATTCTAGCCATTCAGATACCCTCCCTATGTCCATACAGTGGTGACAAATTCTAGCCATTCAGATACACTCCCTAGCTCCGTTCAGTGGGGACACAATTCTAGCCATTCAGATACACTCCCTGGGTCCGTACAGTGGAGACACAATTCTAGCCATTCAGATACACTCCCTGTGTCCGTACAGTGGGGACACAATTCTTGCCATTCAGATACACTCCCTAGGTCCGTGCAGTGGGGACACTATTCTTGCCATTCAGATACACTCCCTAGGTCCGTGCAGTGATGACACAATTCTAGCCATTCAGATACCCTCCCTATGTCCGTACAGTGGGGACACAATTCTAGCCATTCAGATACACTACCTGGGTCCGTGCAGTGGGGACACTATTCTAGACATGCAGATACACTCCCTATCTCCATGCAGTTGGGACACAATTCTAGCCATTCAGATACACTCTCAATGTCCGTGCAGTGAGGACAGAATTCTAGCCATTCAGAAACACTCCCTAGGTCCGTGCAGTGGGGACACTATTCTAGCCATTCAGATACACTCCCTAGGTCCGTGCAATGAGGACACAATTCTAGCCATTCAGATACATTCTCTAGGTCCGTGCAGTGAGGCCACTATTCTATCCATTCAGAAACACTCCATTGGTCCGTGCAGTGGGGACACAATTCTAGCCGTTCAGATAAACTCTCTAGGTACTTGCAGTGGGGACACTATTCTAGCCATTCAGATACACTCTCGAGGTCCGTGCAGTGGGGACACAATTCTAGCCATTCAGAAACACTCCCTAGGTCCGTGCAGTTGGGACACAATTCTAGCCATACAGATACACTCCATAGGCCCGTGCAGTGGGGACACAATTCTAGCCATCCAGATACACTCCCTAGGTCCGCGCAGTGGAGACACTATCCTAGCCATTCAGATACACTCTCGAGGTCCGTGCAGTGGGGACACTATTGTAGCCATTCAGATACACTCTCTCGGTCCGTGCAGTGGGCACACAATTCTAGCCATTCAAATACACTCCCTGGGTCCGTGCAGTAAGGACACAATTCTAGCCATTCAGATACACTCCCTGGGTCCGAACAGTGGGGACAGTATTCTAGCCATTCAGATACACTCCCTATGTCCGTCCAGTGGGGACACAATTCTAGCCATTCAGATACACTCCCTATGTCCGTACAGTGAGGACACAATTCTAGCCATGCAGATACACTCTCTAGGTCCTTACAGTGAGGACACAATTCTAGCCATTCAGATACTCTCTATAGGTCCGTGCAGTGTGGACACAATTCTAGCCAATCAGATACACTCCCTAGGTCCGTGCAGTGAGAACACAACTCTAGCCATTCAGATACAATCCCTAGGTCCGTGCAGTTGGGACACTCTTCTAGCTATTCAGATACACTCCCTCGGTCTGTGCAGTGGGGACACAATTCTAGCCATTCAGATACACTCTCTAGATCCGTGCAGTGGGGATACAATTCTAGCCATTCAGATACACTCCCTAGGTCCGTGCAGTGGGGACACATTTCTAGCCATTCTGATGCACTCCCTAGGTCCGTGCAGTGGGGACACAATTCTAGCCATTCAGATACCCTCCCTAGGTAAGTGCAGTTGGGACACTATTCTAGCCATACAGATACACACCCTAGGTCCGTGCAGTAGTGACACAATTCTAGCCATTCAGATACACTCTCTAGGTCCGTGCAGTGGGGACACTATACTTGCCATTCAGATACACTCCCTAGGTCCGTGCAGTGAGGACACAATTCTAGCCATTCAGATACACTCCCTAGGTCCGTGCAGTGAGGACACAATTCTAGCCATTCAGATACACTCCCTATGTCCGTACAGTGGGGACACAATTCTAGCCATTCAGATACACTCCCTGGGTCCGTACAGTGGGGACACAATTCTAGCCATACAGATACACTCCGTGGGTCCGTACAGTGGGGACACAATTCTAGCCATACAGATACACTCCATAGGTCCGTGCAGTTGGGACACAATTCTAGCCAATCTGATACACTCCCTAGGTCCGTGCAGTGGGGACACAATTCTAGCCATTCAGATACACTCCCTAGGTCCGTGCAGTGGGGACACAATTCTAGCCATTCAGATACACTCCCTAGGTCCGTGCAGTGGGGACACAATTCTAGCCATTCAGATACACTATCTAGGTCCGTGCAGTGGGGACACAATTCTAGCCATTCAGATACACTCCCTAGGTCCGTGCAGTGGGGACCCAATTCTAGCCATACAGATACACTCCCTAGGTCCGTGCAGTGGGGATACTATTCTAGCCATACAGATACACTCCCTAGATCCGTGCAGTGGGGACACAATTCTAGCCAATCAGATACACTCAAAAGGTCCGTTGAGTGGCGACACAATTCTAGCCACTCAGATACACTCCCTAGGTCCGTGCAGTGGGTACACAATTCTAGCCATTCAGATACACTCCCTAGGTCCGTGAAGTGGGGACACAATTCTAGCCATTCAGATACCTCCCTAGGTCCGTGCAGTGTGGACACAATTGTAGCCATTCAGATGCACTCCCTAGGTCCGTGCAGTGGGGACACAATTCTAGCCATTCAGACACTCTCCCTAGGTCCGTGCAGATGGGACACAATTCTAGCCATTCAGAAACTCTCCCTGGGTCCGTGCAGTGAGGACACAATTCTTGCCATTCATATACACTCCCTATGTCCGTACAGTGGGAACACATTTCCAGTCATTGAGATACACTCTCTAGGTCCGTGCAGTGGGGACACAAATTCTAGTCATTCAGAAACTATCCCTAGGTCCGTGCAGTTGGGACACAATTCTAGCCATTCTGATATACTCCCTAGGTCCGTGCAGTGGGGACACAATTCTAGCAATTCAGATACATTCTCTAGGTACGTGCAGTGGGGACACAATTCTAGCCATTCAGAAACACTCCCTAGGTCCGTGCAGTGGGGACACAGTTCTAGCCATTCTGACACACTCCCTAGGTCCGTGCAGTGGGGATACTATTCTAGTCATTCAGATACACTCTCCAGGTCCGTGCAGTGGGGACACAATTCTAGCCATTTAGATACACTCCCTAGGTCCGTGGAGTGGCGACACAATTCTAGCCATTCAGATACACTCCTTAGGTCCGTGCAGTGGGGACACAATTCTAGCCATTCAGATACACTCCCTAGGTCCGTGCAATGAGGACACAATTCTAGCCATACAGATACACTCCCTAGGTCCGTGCAGTGGGGACACAATTCTAGCCATTCAGATACCTCCCTATGTCCGTGCAGTGGGGACACAATTCTAGCCATTCAGATGCACTCCCTTGGTCCGTGCAGTGGGGACACAATTCTAGCCATTCAGATACTCTCCCTAGGTCCGTGCAGTTGGGACACAATTCTAGCAATTCAGAAACTCTCCCTGGGTCCGTGCAGTGAGGACACAATTCTTGCCATTCAGATACACTCCCTATGTCCGTACAGATGGAATACATTTCCAGTCATTGAGATACACTCTCTAGGTCCGTGCTGTGGGGACACAATTCTAGCCTTGCAGATACTATCCCTAGGTCCGTAGAGTGGGGACACAATTCTAGCCATTCAGATACACTCCCTAGGTCACTACAGTGAGGACACAATTCTAGCCTTTGAGATACACTCCCCAGGTCCGTGCAGTTGGGACACTATTCTAGCCATTCCGATAAAGTCCCTAGGTCCTTGAAGTGAGGACACAATTCTAGCCATTCAGATACAATCTCTAGGTCCGTGCAGTGAGGACACTATTCTAGCCATTCAGATAGACTTTCTAGGTCCGTGCAGTGGGGACACAATTATAGCCATTCAGATGCACTCCCTAGGTCCGTGCAGTGGGGACACAATTCTAGCCATTCAGACACTCTCCCTAGGTCCGTGCAGATGGGACACAATTCTAGCCATTCAGAAACTCTCCCTGGGTCCGTGCAGTGAGGACACAATTCTTGCCATTGAGATACACTCCTTATGTCCGTACAGTGGGAACACATTTCCAGTCATTGAGATACACTCTCTAGGTCCGTGCAGTGGGGACACAAATTCTAGTCATTCAGAAATTATCCCTAGGTCCGTGCAGTTGGGACACAATTCTAGCCATTCTGATACACTCCCTAGGTCCGTGCAGTGGGGACACAATTCTAGCCATTCAGATACATTCTCTAGGTACGTGCAGTGGGGACACAATTCTAGCCATTCAGAAACACTCCCTAGGTCAGTGCAGTGGGGACACAATTCTAGCCATTCTGACACACTCCCTAGGTCCGTGCAGTGGGTATACTATTCTAGCCATTCAGATACACTCTCCAGGTCCGTGCAGTGGGGACACAATTCTAGCCATTCAGATACACTCCCTAGGTCCGTGGAGTGGCGACACAATTATAGCCATTCAGAAACACTCCTTAGGTCCGTGCAGTGGGGACACAATTCTAGCCATTCAGATACACTCCCTAGGTCCGTACAACGAGGACACAATTCTAGCCATACAGATACACTCCATAGGTCCGTGCAGTGGGGACACAATTCTAGCCATTCAGATACCTCCCTATGTCCGTGCAGTGGGGACACAATTCTAGCCATTCAGATGCACTCCCTTGGTCCGTGCAGTGGGGACACAATTCTAGCCATTCAGATACTCTCCCTAGGTCCGTGCAGTTGGGACACAATTCTAGCAATTCAGAAACTCTCCCTGGGTCCGTGCAGTGTGGACACAATTCTTGCCAATCAGATACACTCCCTATGTCCGTACAGATGGAATACATTTCCAGTCATTGAGATACACTCTCTAGGTCCGTGCTGTGGGGACACAATTCTAGCCTTGCAGATACTATCCCTAGGTCCGTACAGTGGGGACACAATTCTAGCCATTCAGATACACTCCCTAGGTCCCTACAGTGAGGACACAATTCTAGCCTTTGAGATACACTCCCTAGGTCCGTGCAGTTGGGACACTATTCTAGCCATTCAGATACACTCTCTAGGTCCGTGCAGTGAGGACACTATTCTAGCCATTCAGATAGACTTTCTTGGTCCGTGCAGTGGGGACACAATTCTAGCCATTCAGATACACTCCCTAGGTCCGTGCAGTGCGGACACAATTCTAGCGAATCAGATACACTCCCTAGGTCCGTGCAGTGAGGACACTATTCTAGCCAATCAGATACACTCCCTAGGTCCGTGCAGTGAGGACACTATTCTAGCAATTCAGATACCTTCCCTGGGTCCGTGCAGTGGGGACACAATTCTAGCCATTCAGATACACTCCCTGGGTCCGTACAGTGGAGACACAATTCTAGCCATTCAGATACACTCCCTGTGTCCTTACAGTGGGGACACAATTCTTGCCATTCAGATACACTCCCTAGGTCCGTGCAGTGGGGACACTATTCTTGCCATTCAGATACACTCCCTAGGTCCGTGCAGTGATGACACAATTCTAGCCATTCAGATACCCTCCCTATGTCCGTACAGTGGGGACACAATTCTAGCCATTCAGATACACTACCTGGGTCCGTGCAGTGGGGACACTATTCTAGACATGCAGATACACTCCCTATCTCCATGCAGTTGGGACACAATTCTAGCCATTCAGATACACTCTCAATGTCCGTTCAGTGAGGACAGAATTCTAGCCATTCAGAAACACTCCCTAGGTCCGTGCAGTGGGGACACTATTCTAGCCATTCAGATACACTCCCTAGGTCCGTGCAATGAGGACACAATTCTAGCCATTCAGATACATTCTCTAGGTCCGTGCAGTGAGGCCACTATTCTATCCATTCAGAAACACTCCATTGGTCCGTGCAGTGGGGACACAATTCTAGCCGTTCAGATAAACTCTCTAGGTACTTGCAGTGGGGACACTATTCTAGCCATTCAGATACACTCTCGAGGTCCGTGCAGTGGGGACACAATTCTAGCCATTCAGAAACACTCCCTAGGTCCGTGCAGTTGGGACACAATTCTAGCCATACAGATACACTCCATAGGCCCGTGCAGTGGGGACACAATTCTAGCCATCCAGATACACTCCCTAGGTCCGCGCAGTGGAGACACTATCCTAGCCATTCAGATACACTCTCGAGGTCCGTGCAGTGGGGACACTATTGTAGCCATTCAGATACACTCTCTCGGTCCGTGCAGTGGGCACACAATTCTAGCCATTCAAATACACTCCCTGGGTCCGTGCAGTAAGGACACAATTCTAGCCATTCAGATACACTCCCTGGGTCCGAACAGTGGGGACAGTATTCTAGCCATTCAGATACACTCCCTATGTCCGTCCAGTGGGGACACAATTCTAGCCATTCAGATACACTCCCTATGTCCGTACAGTGAGGACACAATTCTAGCCATGCAGATACACTCTCTAGGTCCTTACAGTGAGGACACAATTCTAGCCATTCAGATACTCTCTATAGGTCCGTGCAGTGTGGACACAATTCTAGCCAATCAGATACACTCCCTAGGTCCGTGCAGTGAGAACACAACTCTAGCCATTCAGATACAATCCCTAGGTCCGTGCAGTTGGGACACTCTTCTAGCTATTCAGATACACTCCCTCGGTCTGTGCAGTGGGGACACAATTCTAGCCATTCAGATACACTCTCTAGATCCGTGCAGTGGGGATACAATTCTAGCCATTCAGATACACTCCCTAGGTCCGTGCAGTGGGGACACATTTCTAGCCATTCTGATGCACTCCCTAGGTCCGTGCAGTGGGGACACAATTCTAGCCATTCAGATACCCTCCCTAGGTAAGTGCAGTTGGGACACTATTCTAGCCATACAGATACACACCCTAGGTCCGTGCAGTAGTGACACAATTCTAGCCATTCAGATACACTCTCTAGGTCCGTGCAGTGGGGACACTATACTTGCCATTCAGATACACTCCCTAGGTCCGTGCAGTGAGGACACAATTCTAGCCATTCAGATACACTCCCTAGGTCCGTGCAGTGAGGACACAATTCTAGCCATTCAGATACACTCCCTATGTCCGTACAGTGGGGACACAATTCTAGCCATTCAGATACACTCCCTGGGTCCGTACAGTGGGGACACAATTCTAGCCATACAGATACACTCCGTGGGTCCGTACAGTGGGGACACAATTCTAGCCATACAGATACACTCCATAGGTCCGTGCAGTTGGGACACAATTCTAGCCAATCTGATACACTCCCTAGGTCCGTGCAGTGGGGACACAATTCTAGCCATTCAGATACACTCCCTAGGTCCGTGCAGTGGGGACACAATTCTAGCCATTCAGATACACTCCCTAGGTCCGTGCAGTGGGGACACAATTCTAGCCATTCAGATACACTCTCTAGGTCCGTGCAGTGGGGACACAATTCTAGCCATTCAGATACACTCCCTAGGTCCGTGCAGTGGGGACCCAATTCTAGCCATACAGATACACTCCCTAGGTCCGTGCAGTGGGGATACTATTCTAGCCATTCAGATACACTCCCTAGGTCCGTGAAGTGGGGACACAATTCTAGCCATTCAGATACCTCCCTAGGTCCGTGCAGTGTGGACACAATTGTAGCCATTCAGATGCACTCCCTAGGTCCGTGCAGTGGGGACACAATTCTAGCCATTCAGACACTCTCCCTAGGTCCGTGCAGATGGGACACAATTCTAGCCATTCAGAAACTCTCCCTGGGTCCGTTCAGTGAGGACACAATTCTTGCCATTCATATACACTCCCTATGTCCGTACAGTGGGAACACATTTCCAGTCATTGAGATACACTCTCTAGGTCCGTGCAGTGGGGACACAAATTCTAGTCATTCAGAAACTATCCCTAGGTCCGTGCAGTTGGGACACAATTCTAGCCATTCTGATATACTCCCTAGGTCCGTGCAGTGGGGACACAATTCTAGCAATTCAGATACATTCTCTAGGTACGTGCAGTGGGGACACAATTCTAGCCATTCAGAAACACTCCCTAGGTCCGTGCAGTGGGGACACAGTTCTAGCCATTCTGACACACTCCCTAGGTCCGTGCAGTGGGGATACTATTCTAGTCATTCAGATACACTCTCCAGGTCCGTGCAGTGGGGACACAATTCTAGCCATTTAGATACACTCCCTAGGTCCGTGGAGTGGCGACACAATTCTAGCCATTCAGATACACTCCTTAGGTCCGTGCAGTGGGGACACAATTCTAGCCATTCAGATACACTCCCTAGGTCCGTGCAATGAGGACACAATTCTAGCCATACAGATACACTCCCTAGGTCCGTGCAGTGGGGACACAATTCTAGCCATTCAGATACCTCCCTATGTCCGTGCAGTGGGGACACAATTCTAGCCATTCAGATGCACTCCCTTGGTCCGTGCAGTGGGGACACAATTCTAGCCATTCAGATACTCTCCCTAGGTCCGTGCAGTTGGGACACAATTCTAGCAATTCAGAAACTCTCCCTGGGTCCGTGCAGTGAGGACACAATTCTTGCCATTCAGATACACTCCCTATGTCCGTACAGATGGAATACATTTCCAGTCATTGAGATACACTCTCTAGGTCCGTGCTGTGGGGACACAATTCTAGCCTTGCAGATACTATCCCTAGGTCCGTAGAGTGGGGACACAATTCTAGCCATTCAGATACACTCCCTAGGTCACTACAGTGAGGACACAATTCTAGCCTTTGAGATACACTCCCCAGGTCCGTGCAGTTGGGACACTATTCTAGCCATTCCGATAAAGTCCCTAGGTCCTTGAAGTGAGGACACAATTCTAGCCATTCAGATACAATCTCTAGGTCCGTGCAGTGAGGACACTATTCTAGCCATTCAGATAGACTTTCTAGGTCCGTGCAGTGGGGACACAATTATAGCCATTCAGATGCACTCCCTAGGTCCGTGCAGTGGGGACACAATTCTAGCCATTCAGACACTCTCCCTAGGTCCGTGCAGATGGGACACAATTCTAGCCATTCAGAAACTCTCCCTGGGTCCGTGCAGTGAGGACACAATTCTTGCCATTGAGATACACTCCTTATGTCCGTACAGTGGGAACACATTTCCAGTCATTGAGATACACTCTCTAGGTCCGTGCAGTGGGGACACAAATTCTAGTCATTCAGAAATTATCCCTAGGTCCGTGCAGTTGGGACACAATTCTAGCCATTCTGATACACTCCCTAGGTCCGTGCAGTGGGGACACAATTCTAGCCATTCAGATACATTCTCTAGGTACGTGCAGTGGGGACACAATTCTAGCCATTCAGAAACACTCCCTAGGTCAGTGCAGTGGGGACACAATTCTAGCCATTCTGACACACTCCCTAGGTCCGTGCAGTGGGTATACTATTCTAGCCATTCAGATACACTCTCCAGGTCCGTGCAGTGGGGACACAATTCTAGCCATTCAGATACACTCCCTAGGTCCGTGGAGTGGCGACACAATTATAGCCATTCAGAAACACTCCTTAGGTCCGTGCAGTGGGGACACAATTCTAGCCATTCAGATACACTCCCTAGGTCCGTACAACGAGGACACAATTCTAGCCATACAGATACACTCCATAGGTCCGTGCAGTGGGGACACAATTCTAGCCTTTCAGATACCTCCCTATGTCCGTGCAGTGGGGACACAATTCTAGCCATTCAGATGCACTCCCTTGGTCCGTGCAGTGGGGACACAATTCTAGCCATTCAGATACTCTCCCTAGGTCCGTGCAGTTGGGACACAATTCTAACAATTCAGAAACTCTCCCTGGGTCCGTGCAGTGTGGACACAATTCTTGCCAATCAGATACACTCCCTATGTCCGTACAGATGGAATACATTTCCAGTCATTGAGATACACTCTCTAGGTCCGTGCAGTGGGGACACAATTCTAGCCTTGCAGATACTATCCCTAGGTCCGTACAGTGGGGACACAATTCTAGCCATTCAGATACACTCCCTAGGTCCCTACAGTGAGGACACAATTCTAGCCTTTGAGATACACTCCCTAGGTCCGTGCAGTTGGGACACTATTCTAGCCATTCAGATACACTCTCTAGGTCCGTGCAGTGAGGACACTATTCTAGCCATTCAGATAGACTTTCTTGGTCCGTGCAGTGGGGACACAATTCTAGCCATTCAGATACACTCCCTAGGTCCGTGCAGTGCGGACACAATTCTAGCGAATCAGATACACTCCCTAGGTCCGTGCAGTGAGGACACTATTCTAGCCAATCAGATACACTCCCTAGGTCCGTGCAGTGAGGACACTATTCTAGCAATTCAGATACCTTCCCTGGGTCCGTGCAGTGGGGACACAATTCTAGCCATTCAGATACACTCTCTAGGTCCTTGCAGTGGGGACACAATTCTAGCCATCCAGATACACTCTCTGGGTCCGTGCAGTGGGGACACAATTCTAGCCATTCAGGTACACTCCCTAGGTCCGTGTCGTGGGGACACAATTCTAGCCATCCAGATACACTCTCTAGGTCCGTGCAGTGAGGACACAATTCTAGCCATCTGGTACACTCCCTGGGTCCGTGCAGTGAGGACACAATTCTAGCCAATCAGATACACACCCTAGGTCCGTGCAGTGAAGAAAAATTCTAGCCATTCAGATACACTCCCTGGGTCCGTACAGTGGGGACAAAATTCTAGCCATTCAGAAACACTCCCTAGGTCTGTGCAGTTGGGACACTATTCTAGCCATTCAGATACACTCCCTAGGTCCGTGAAGTTGGGACACAATTCTAGCCATCCAGATACACTCCCTAGGTCCGTGCAGTGGGGACACAATTCTAGCCATTCAGATACACTCTCTAGGTCCGTGCAGTGGGGACACAATTCTAGCCATTCAGATACAATCCCTAGGTCCGTGCAGTTGGGACACAATTCTAGCCATCCAGATACACTCTAGGTCCGTGCAGTGAGGACACAATTCTAGCCAATCAGATACACTCTCTAGGTCCTTGCAGAGGGGACAAAATTCTAGCCATCCAGATACACTCTCTGGGTCCGTGCAGTGGGGACACAATTCTAGCCATTCAGATACACTCCCTAGTTCCGTGTCGTGGGAACACAATTCTAGCCATCCAGATACACTCGCTGGGTCCGTGTCGTGGGGACACAATTCTAGCCATCCAGATACACTCTCTAGGTCCGTGCAGTGAGGTCTCAATTCTAGCCATCTGGTACACTCCCTGGGTCCGTGCAGTGAGGACACAATTCTAGCCAATCAGATACACACCCTAGGTCCGTGCAGTGAGGAACAATTCTAGCCATTCAGATACACTCCCTGGGTCCGTACAGTGGGGACACAATTCTAGCCAATCAGATACACTCCCTAGGTCCGTGCAGTTGGGACACTATTCTAGCCATTCAGATACACTCCCTAGGTCCGTGAAGTTGGGACACAATTCTAGCCATCCAGATACACTCCCTAGGTCCGTGCAGTGGGGACACAATTCTAGCCATTCAGATACACTCTCTAGGTCCGTGCAGTGGGGACACAATTCTAGCCATTCAGATACAATCCCTAGGTCCGTGCAGTGGGGACACAATTCTAGCCATCCAGATACACTCTAGGTCCGTGCAGTGAGGACACAATTCTAGCCAATCAGATACACTCTCTAGGTCCTTGCAGTGGGGACACAATTCTAGCCATCCAGATACACTCTCTGGGTCCGTGCAGCGGGGACACAATTCTAGCCATTCAGATACAATCCCTAGGTCCGTGCAGTTGGGACACAATTCTAGCCATTCAGATACACTCTAGGTCCGTGCAGTGAGGACACAATTCTAGCCAATCAGATACACTCTCTAGGTCCTTGCAGTGGGGACACAATTCTAGCCATTCAGATACACTCCCTAGTTCCGTGTCGTGGGGACACAATTCTAGCCATCCAGATACACTCGCTGGGTCCGTGCAGTGAGGACACAATTCTAGCCATCAGATACACTCCTTGGGTCCGTGCGGTGAGGACACAATTCTAGCCATTCAGATACACACCCTAGGTCCGTGCAGTACAGTGGGGACACAATTCTAGCCAATCAGATACACTCCCTAGGTCCGTGCAGTTGGGACACTATTCTAGCCATTCAGATACACTCACTCGGTCCGTGCAGTGGGGACACAATTCTAGCCATTCAGATACACTCTCTAGGTCCGTGCAGTGGGGATACAATTCTAGCCATTGTGATTCACTCCATAGGTCCGTGCAGTGGGGACACATTTCTAGCCATTCTGATGCACTCCCTAGGTCCGTGCAGTGGGGACACAATTCTAGCCATACAGATACCCTCCCTAGTTCCGTGCAGTTGGGACACAATTCTAGCCATTCAGATACACTCTCTAGGTCCGTGCAGTGGGGACACAATTCTAGTCGTCCAGATACACTCCCTAGGTCCGTGCAGTGAGGACACAATTCAAGCCAATCAGATACACTCCCTAGGTCCGTGCAGTTTGGACACAATTCTAGCCATTCAGAAACTCTCCCTAGGTCCGTGCAGTGGGGACACAATTCTAACCATCAGAAACACTCTCGAGGTCCGTGCAGTTGGGACACAATTCTAGCCATTCAGATACACTCCCTAGGTCCGTGCAGTGGGGACACTATTCTCGCCATTCAGATACACTGCCTAGGTCCGTGTAGTTGGGATGCTATTCTGGCCATTCAGATACACTCTCCAGGTCCGTGCAGTGGGGACACAATTCTATCCATTCAGATACACTACCTAGGTCCGTGCAGTGGGGACACAATTCTAGCCATTCAGATGCACTCCCTATGTCCGTGCAGTGGGGACACAATTCTAGCCATTCAGATACTCTTCCTAGGTCCGTGCAGTTGGGACACAATTCTAGCCATTCAGAAACACTCCCTGGGTCCGTGCAGTGAGGACACAATTCTAGCCAATCAGATACCTCCCTATGTACGTACTGTGTGTACACATTTCCAGCCATTCAGATACACTCTCTAGGTCCGTGCAGTGGGGACACAATTCTAGCCATTCAGATACTATCTCTAGGTCCGTGCAGTGGGGACACAATTCTAGCCATTCAGATACACTCCCTAGGTCCCTACAGTGAGGACACAATTCTAGCCATTCAGATACCTTCCCTGGGTCCGTGAACTTGGGACACAATTCTAGCCATCCAGATACACTCTCCAGGTCCGTGCAGTGGGGACACAATTCTAGCCATTCAGATACACTCTCTAGGTCCGTGCAGTGGGGACACAATTCTAGCCATACAGATACACTCCCTAGGTCCGTGCAGTTGGGACACAATTCTAGCCATCCAGATACACTCTCTAGGTCCGTGCAGTGAGGACACAATTCTAGCCATTCAGATACACTCCCTGGGTCCGTGCAGTGAGGACACAATTCTATCCACACAGATACACTCCATAGGTACTTGCAGTTGGGACACAATTCTAGCCAATCAGATACACTCTCTAGGTCCGTGCAATGGGGACACAATTCTAGCCAATCAGATACACTCTATAGGTCCGTGGAGTGGGGACACAATTCTAGCCATTCAGATACACTCCCTAGGTCCGTGCAGTGGGGACACAATTCTATCCATGCAGATACACTCTCTAGGTCCGTGCAGTGGGGACACAATTCTAGCCATTCAGATACACTCCCTAGGTCCGTGCAGTGGGGACACAATTCTAGCCATTCTGATACACTCTCTAGGTCCGTGCAGTGAGGACACTATTCTAGCCATTCAGAAACACTCCCTAGGTCCGTGCAGTTGGGGCACTATTCTAGCCATTCAGATACACTCCCTGTGTCCGTGCAGTGGGGACTCAATTCTAGCCATCCAGATACACTCCCTGGATCCGTGCAGTGGGGACACAATTCTAGCCAATCAGATACTCTCCCTGGGTCCGTGCAGTGGGGACACAATTCTAGCTATTCAGATACACTCCCGGGGTCCGTGTAGTTGGGACAATATTTTAGCCATTCAGATACACTCTCTAGGTCCGTGCGGTGGGGACACTATTCTAGACATTCAGATACACTCCCTGGGTCCGTGCCGTTGGGACACTATTCTAGCCATTCAGATACACTTCCTGGGTCCGTGAAGTGCGGACACAATTCTAGCCAATCAGATACACTCCCTGGGTCCGTGCAGTGGGGACACAATTCTAGCCATTCTGACACACTCCCTAGGTCAGTGCAGTTGGGACACTATTATAGCCATTCAGATTCACTCTCTAGGTCCGTGAAGTGGGGACACAATTCTAGCCTTTCAGATACACTCCTTTGGTCCGTGCAACGGGACACAATTCTAGCCATCCAGATACACTCTCTAGGTCCGTGCAGTGGGGACACAATTCTAGCTATTCAGATACACTCCCTAGGTCCGTGCTGTGGGGACACAATTCTAGCCATGCAGAAACACTCTCTAGGTCCGTGCAGTAGGGACAATATTCTTGCCAATCAGATACACTCTCTAGGTCCGTGCAGTGGGGACACAATTCTTGCCATCCAGATACACTCTCTGGGTCCATGCAGTGGGGACACAATTCTCGCCATTCAGATACACTCCCTGTGTCCGTGCAGTGGGGACACAATTCTAGCCATTCAGATACACTCCCTAGGTCCGTGCAGTGGGGACACAATTCTAGCCATTCAGATACTCTCCCTGGGTCCGTGCAGTGGGGACACAATTCTAGCTATTCAGATACACTCCCGGGGTCCGTGTAGTTGGGACAATATTTTAGCCATTCAGATACACTCTCTAGGTCCGTGCGGTGGGGACACTATTCTAGACATTCAGATACACTCCCTGGGTCCGTGCCGTTGGGACACTATTCTAGCCATTCAGATACACTTCCTGGGTCCGTGAAGTGCGGACACAATTCTAGCCAATCAGATACACTCCCTGGGTCCGTGCAGTGGGGACACAATTCTAGCCATTCTGACACACTCCCTAGGTCAGTGCAGTTGGGACACTATTATAGCCATTCAGATTCACTCTCTAGGTCCGTGAAGTGGGGACACAATTCTAGCCTTTCAGATACACTCTTTGGTCCGTGCAACGGGACACAATTCTAGCCATCCAGATACACTCTCTAGGTCCGTGCAGTGGGGACACAATTCTAGCTATTCAGATACACTCCCTAGGTCCGTGCTGTGGGGACACAATTCTAGCCATGCAGAAACACTCTCTAGGTCCGTGCAGTAGGGACAATATTCTTGCCAATCAGATACACTCTCTAGGTCCGTGCAGTGGGGACACAATTCTTGCCATCCAGATACACTCTCTGGGTCCATGCAGTGGGGACACAATTCTCGCCATTCAGATACACTCCCTGTGTCCGTGCAGTGGGGACACAATTCTAGCCATTCAGATACACTCCCTAGGTCCGTGCAGTGGGGACACAATTCTAGCCATTCAGATTCTCTGCCTCGGTCCGTGCAGTGGGGACACAATTCTAGCCATTCAGATACACTCCCTAGGTCCATGCAGTTGAGACAATATTTTAGCCATTCAGATACACTCTCTAGGTCCGTGCAGTGGGGACATTATTCTAGACATTCTGATACACTCCCTGGGTCCGTGCCGTTGGGACACTATTCAAGCCATTCAGATACACTCCCTGGGTCCGTGCAGTGGGGTCACAATTCTAGCCATACTGATACACTCCCTATGTCAGTGCAGTGGGGACACTACTATAGCCATCAGATACACTCTCTAGGTCCGTGCAGTGAGGACTCAATTCTAGCCAATCCGATACCCTCCCTATGTCCGTACAGTGGGGACAAATTCTTGCCATTCAGAAACACTCCCTAGGTCCCTGCAGTGGGGACACTATTCTAGCCAATCAAATACACTCACTGGGTCCGTACAGTGGGGACACAATTCTAGCCATTCAGATACACTCCCTGGGTCCGTACAGTGGGGACACAATTCTAGCCATTCAGATACACTCCCTATGTCCGTACAGTGGGGACACAATTCTAGCCATTCAGATACACTCCTTAGGTCCGTGCAGTGGGGACACAATTCTAGCCATTCAGATACACTCCTTAGGTCCGTGCAGTGAGGACACAATTCTAGCCATTCAGATTCACTCTCTAGGTCCGTGCAGTGGGGACACAATTCTAGCCGTTCAGAAACACTCCCTATGTCCGTGCAGTTGGGACACAATTCTAGCCATTCAGACACTCTCCCTAGGTCCATGCAGTGGGGACACAATTCTAACCATCAGATACACTCTCGAGGTCTGTGCAGTGGGGACACAATTCTAGCCATTCAGATACACTCCCTAGGTCCGTGCGGTGGGGACACAATTCTCGCCATTCAGATACACTCCCTATGTCCGTGCAGTGGGGATACTATTCTAGCCATTCAGATACACTCTCCAGGTCCGTGCAGTGGGGACACAATTCTAGCCATTCAGATACACTCCCTAGGTCCGTGCAGTGGCGACACAATTCTAGCCATTCAGAAACACTCCCTAGGTCCGTGCAGTGGGGACACAATTCTAGCCATTCAGATACACTCCCTAGGTCTGTGCAGTGAGGACACAATTCTAGCCATTCAGATACACTCCCTAGGTCCGTGCAGTGAGGACACTATTCTAGCCTTCCAGATACACTCACTCGGTCCGTGCAGTGGGGACACAATTCTAGCCATTCAGATACACTCCCTATGTCCGTGCAGTGGGGACACAATTCTAGCCATTCAGATGCACTCCCTAGGTCCGTGCAGTGGGGACACAATTCTAGCCATTCAGAAACTCTCCCTATGTCCGTGCAGTTGGGACACAATTCTAGCCATTCAGATACACTCCCTAGGTCCGTGCAGTGGGGACACAATTCTAGCCATTCAGAAACACTCCCTAGGTCCGTGCAGTGGGTACACAATTCTAGCCATCCAGATACACTCCCTAGGTCCGTGCAGTGGGGACGCAATTCTAGCCATACAGATACACTCTCTAGGTCCGTGCAGTGGGGACGCAATTCTAGCCATTCAGATACACTCCCTAGGTCCGTGCAGTTGGGACACAATTCTAGCCATTCAGATACCCTCCCTAGGTCCGTGCAGTGAGGACACAATTCTAGCCATTCAGATACACTCTCTAGGTCCGTGCAGTGGGGACACAATTATAGCCGTTCAGAAACACTCCCTAGGTCCGTGCAGTTGGGACACAATTCTAGCCATTCAGATACTCTCCCTAGGTCCGTGCAGTGGGGACACAATTCTAACCATCAGATACACTCCCTAGGTCCGTGCAGTGGGGACACAATTCTAGCCATCAGATATACTCCATAGGTCCGTGCAGTGGGGACACAATTCTAGCCATTCAGATACACTCTCTAGGTCCGTGCAATGGGGACACAATTCTAGCCATTCAGAAACACTCTCTAGGTCCGTGCAGTGGGGACACAATTCTAGCCATGCAGATACACTCCCTAGGTCCGTGCAGTGGGGACACAATTCTAGCCATTCAGATACACTCTCTAGGTCCGTGCAGTGGGGACACAATTCTAGCCATTCAGATACACTCCCTACGTCCGTGCAGTGGGGACACAATTCTAGCCATTCAGGTACACTCCCTGGGTCCGTGCAGTGGGGACACTATTCTAGCCATTCAGATACACTCCCTAGGTCCGTGCAGTGAGGACACAAATCTAGCCATACAGATATACTCCCTAGGTCCGTGCAGTGGGGACACAGTTCTAGCCATTCAGATACACTCCCTAGGTCCGTGCAGTGGGGACACAATTCTAGCCATTCAGATACACTACATATGTCCGTGCAGTGGGGACACAATAGCCGGCGGACCGTCGAACCGCAACCCCGTCATATGATGCGGGCAGGCAAAGACACGAACTTTAATACATGGAATTTCATTGTGAAGTATTATGCTTTGGGGCTAATTTCTGTCCGTAAACATCCATCGCCCGTTTAATCTGCAGTCGAATCTGAAGAGCGCAAAAAGTATAAAAATTATTTCGTAGAGCTAGTATTTATTAGCATTGCACTATATTCATGATGCATATTACACGAGTGTAGACTACATTTCTTACATTAACAACATGCCGGTCGAGGATGTATATGTTAATTGCTTTGTAGGACCACATTTTTCACAAGTAATATTTATCACACCTGTAAAAAATAGAATCTCATTCTCCACAGGTGAGAACATTTAGATCTTATTCTTCACACATCTCAGTGTTATTCTTCAAATTTTCTGTGAAGTTTGTGACTGCATCCAGGTATTGATAAGCACTGAAATCATTTTCGTCTGTGATCCTCACGCAAATGCCGTTTTGGGCCCATCACATTCTTCACACTTAAACATGTGTCAAAATGATAACATATTCTTCGCAGATGTGTGAAAAATATGCTTTGTGAAAAATACGATCCTACCTAGCTACGGGGAAATAAAATAAACTACGTTAAATGCATTCCGAGCATAGATGGGCCTTGAAGTCTGATTACAGGCTACAGTCGGAATCATTTTCCGTCATAAATTTTTATTTCGACTGCTCCCTAGCAAAAATAGATACCATTTATGTAGTGTAAGTAGTCGCATAGAAAACGAACCTGTTTTTAATAAATTACAAAATGTAATATTGTACTTTACATAATTGTTCCACCGCATTGTTGCGTTGTTCTTGTGGTTGTTGTATTCGACGTCGACATATGTGGTTTGTTTGACAAACGTGAGTTCACTCGCACCTACACCTACACTTGTTGCTGTTGTTGTTACATTCCACAGATATTGTTGCAACTTGTTGTCTTAAGCTTTCATATAATAAGTGTTTTCAAATTTACCTTGTTACCAGTATATCGTTTCTTTCATGGGATATCAAACTATCAAAATATGATCTCTAACGTAAATGTACTATGCAAATTAACTCGTCTTTAACGACAAAGGAGAGTCGATAGCAAGGGAGACAACTAAATGTTGCTCCTTTGTAAATTTCTGGCAGCAGTTGCTTCCCTTCGGTAGAATATTGACTAACGTGTAGTATAAGCGGATAGATAGTATGTATTATGTACTACCGTGCTTACCAATCTACAATCTGTACAGTAAAATTGTACTTTTCTTTTTCTTAAACATAGACAGCAGCGTAATATAACTTTCGCATTGTGTTCATTGGATTAAAGTCTACTTTTACGAAAATAAAATAATTTGATTCGCAGAGTTTTTGCTCAGAAATCTCTTCTACGATTTCTTAGTGAAAAACGACGGAGAAAGAAAACGATTAATCTACCATGACACGCGCAGAGCTTTCTATAGACAAAGAACACAAATTACCGTGGTTAAACCCGCTATTAAACGCACTAAAATAATCCGTAACCGTTTAATGTAGTTCAGATTTTGTTTCTCGTGGGATGTTAGAATCAAAATAATGTTCCCGTTATCGTTGTATATGTGCCGCAGCACGCATCGATAAACGTCAACCGTGAATTCAGGCTAGTGAAATAAATGTCATTTTGAAAGACACAACGTACTTCGCCATTTACTTCTGTAGTACAATAAGACACCACTGTCCTTGCCCAGTGATTGCTCAGTCGGACAAGGACAATGAAACCTTCAGCAGGACCGAATTATTTGAGCTCGTCGGAAACAAACAACGTTTGCTGTAGTTATTGATGTTATAACTACAAATGGAAGTTTATTTGTTAGACATGCGAATGTAGAATGTACGAGAGTGACAGTGATACATTAGATGCAGAACACGTTTGGAACAAACTTGAACATGACCCTTTTTTCCTTAAATTTGTGAAAGTTCCAAATTATTGACATCGGAATTTGTCCAACTCTGTTCATGTCTGTTCTTACTTTAAGTTGCCAGGAGCGTGCCTAGAGATACGCACGTGTATGCATAGGCTTATTAAAGCATTTTCGAGTCCGTTCCCTGGGAAGAATCGGTACTTGGTGTCTTAAGAGAAAGATTCTTCGCACATTCCCCGAGTAGGGATCAAACTCACGACCTCCCGATCGCAAGGCGTACTCAACACCCACTGCCATCTAAACATCAAAAACATTTGGAAAAAAAAGTATTACCAAAATAAAACTGGTTGAGATAGACACCATTTTAATTACAGCTTCGCCGTTCTAGAAATAGCATGAATGTCGCAGTTTAAGGCAAAGCAATGCCCGCTATATCGCCCCCCCCCTCCAGCATATGTGCGTATGCAACCCAAGACACGCCCTTGATAGATTGCATATTTAAATGTTCTGAGATTAAAGCAAGACGATGTTTTTGTTAAATGCGCAATTTAAAGTTTATAGTTCTTAAGTGAATATTTTGTTGAAAAAGCGCAAAGAGTATAAAGTTTCAATCGTCATTTAACCGTTTGTACATGTAAAATTTGTATATATTTTATTGATTACGAACTAGTACAGGTATAACAAAAACCTTAAGTAAAAAAAGTTACATTAGCAAATTAAGAACATTCTTAAAATTCTGAAATTTTACAATTGGATTTTTGACAAAGAATCAGTATAATTATAAGTCTATTAAAATTTAGTATTTGTCATGCAGATGTTCTGAAGCATAGCGTTTCAAACGCAAATTTTAAGTTTGACTTATTTTCATCTTGAGTTAAGAACGGCTTAAAACTCTTTATAAATATGGGCGCATGTGTCCTTTGTAAACATCATATTTTAATGAAGGATTTATGTGGCTGGTATTTACAACGAATCTAAGACCAAAATGATTTTTTTAAATCTGACATTTTAGACTGTCTGATTTGATTATTGTGACCTATAAAGTGCAATATTAGTTCAAGTGTATCAATTTTCTGTATTTGTAATGCTTATTTTCTTACGCATAAAGTTTCAAACGCAAATTCTCATTTTGACTTATTTCTACTAAGGCCAAAAAAATAAAGTGTGTGTTTCGGGCAACGGTGTCAAAAATGTCAGGAAGGGTCGGGATTGAGTTTTTTTTAACCTTTTTTTAAAAGACACATTTCGGTTAAAAAAAACAACATTGAACATGATGTAAAATCTGACGAATACGGATTTCACGGACAAAAAACTCGTCGCTAAATTTTTTTAATGGGTTTGGTGTGGGGTTAAGGTCGGGTTGCCCGAAACACACACTATTTTGTTTTCGCCTAACTTAAGAATGACCTACAAATATGTATAAATAAGGGCCCGTGAGTCATTTGTAAACATTTTATTTTAATCAAGACACTACCTGCATCCAACATTAGCTTCCCTATGTGGCACGAATTTCATGATTTCCTCGTGCTTAACTCTTATCGATCAAGCAGTCAACTTCCACCGAGTGTACATGTACACCGTGCACGACGAAATCGTGTAATGACAGGACGGTCTCTATTGCCACACCTTAGAGCCGGCTCCTGGTCGGCGAACGCACCAATAGTCAGCGAAGGCAATACCATAAACACCGCTTTGGGTTCTAATTGTTAATATTTTGTTTTCTGTATATTTCATATCCTATGGATGTCAGAGGCAATAACGAATGTGCAGTGAACACTTTATCATAATATACGCTTTACTTTTGCAATACATGTGAGTTAAAGTCAAAACTCGTGTCATATCATCAACAAATTTCGAGTTTAAACTTAATTTTCTCAATAATAAGGTTACGCATGCGCAAATAAATTCCTTCTTTTTTACATATAAAATATTCAAAGTTTGATCTCACTTTTCACCATGACCAAGCTACTTTCCAATATATCACCATACATTGTTGGACAGATAAGGACATAACCTTTTGAAAAAAAATAGCATGTCAAAAAATTCTACGTGTTGTAACTCTAAATATTTACCTTAGAAAAAACACACCGGTTTTGACGGGCGTGGAGGCTGCCATTTTGCGCATGAATACATGGGTCAAAATGTATGAAGCTGGGCACCACTAGACAAACGTAGTGCACAAAAACAGCCTGTTTTCTTATTGCTTACATATATACCTTTAAAATGATACCAAACATATCATTTAAACTGTATTTTACTAATTATATGCATCCGACACTCGACCATATGTGCTTATTATCTAACTGACAGCATGTAACCATGCGGATGTGACTTCCGTTTTGGGCAAATTAGACCATAAGCATATTAAATCATGACCTTTTGTCCAAGGCACCATCAATATTCACACCAAATTGCAGACTTGTGTAATGTTTGATATGATAGTTCTAGCGTGTTAAAGTAATGTGGTGTAAAAAACAGTGGCATCCATATCGGGCGATTTCAGGTTTTTGTTAGCACCATTGGTCAGTTAAATAAAACGGCATTTATTGCGAAACAATGGTTATTAAAGCAACACTATCATTGAATGAACGTTTATGTGCTTTAACAAATTATCTCCCGTCTTAGTATTCTGTTCGAGGGACGTGTTTTTCCGTCTTTTCGTCCGTCTGTTCTGTCAGTAATGTGTAATATTTTATGCGTTTTTCTACAACATCGTATTTGACCTTCAATATACTAAGAACATTTATAAACATTAAAACATTAATGACTGATTAACTTCAAACGTATACATCGTTAATTATTTGTATTTAAAGAAATCGTATATGCTTGATTCTGTCCATAACACCATCAACTGTGTACAACTTACGTTATAACATATTCGCCATTTATGTAAAAAATAGTTTTTGGTCGTTGTTTATCGGCTAATAAACAACTATTTGGAGTTCTGATGCGTATGAATTAAACCAACAGGGTGTTAGGTCGAGTGTTTTAATATACCGCATCAGACGACAAATCGGTGTTTATTGGCCGATAAACAACGATAATGCGAAAATTAGTTCCATGACCTGACAACATTTTCTGCAATTACAATGCGACCTATATTTTACAGTGTGAAGACTATTTTAATGCCCTAGGCATCTGGATGCGGGAGGCATATAGTGATTGTCCTGTCCGTCCTTCCGTCCGTCCGTGACAAGGTTAAGTAGATTTTACCGTTTCGTCTAGAACCAACACCGCTTACTACAACAGTTAGATACTTACACAGTTGTTGCTTGTGACCATTCCCTGTCCACTCATATCACCCAACCTCACCTTGACCTTGACCTAATTTGGACTTATAATTCAAATTTGTCTTGTTTCGACATGTTTATTGGTAGTTTAACAACGGTGAATTGTGCCCTTTGTCTATAGAAAACTCTGCGCGTGTCGTGTGATAATTAAGAAATAATTTTCGATTTATCGTTGTTTATCGGCCTATAAACAACGATTTGGAGTTCTGGTGCGTAGAAAGTTAATCCACGAGGGCGTTAGCGAGAGTTGTTTAATAGCCACGCATCAGAACGACAAAGAGTTGTTAATGGGCCGATAAACAACGATTATGCAAACATTATTTCGATTCTCACATGATTTGACATATTATTTTGTAATTGTAATGGGAACAACATTTTACGATGTATAATGTTAGAATGAAAGATAAATTTAATGAGTGTTGGAAAATACTGAGCTGATGCTTATTTAAGTGTAATGATCTCTTTCCATAGTGAATATTATTGAACAAAGCTTACGCACACGCTTATCCATATTGATAAGGCGCCTCCATATTGTACTCGGCTGTCGCTTCGTTCAATATGGATTGTGTTGTGCACCATCACATGATATTGTACAGCTAACAAGTCCATATTGATAAGGCGACTCCATATTGTACTCGGCTGTCGCTTCGTTCGATTTGGATTGTGTTGTGCACCATCACATGATATTGTACAGCTAACAAGTCCATATTGATAAGGCGACTCCATATTGTACTCGGCTGTCGCTTCGTTCAATATGGATTGTGTTGTGCACCATCACATGATATTGTACAGCTAACAAGTCCATATTGATAAGGCGACTCCATATTGTACTCGGCCGTCGCTTCGTTCAATATGGATTGTGTTGTGCACCATCACATGATATTGTACAGCTAACAAGTCCATATTGATAAGGCGACTCCATATTGTACTCGGCTGTCGCTTCGTTCAATATGGATTGTTCTGTGCACCATCACATGATATTGTACAGCTAACAAGTCCATATTGATAAGGCGCCTCCATGTTGCACTCGGCTGTCGCTTCGTTCAATATGGATTGTGTTGTGCACCATCACATGATATTGTACAGCTAACAAGTCCATATTGATAAGGCGACTCCATATTGTACTCGGCTGTCGCTTCGTTCGATTTGGATTGTGTTGTGCACCATCACATGATATTGTACAGCTAACAAGTCCATATTGATAAGGCGACTCCATATTGTACTCGGCTGTCGCTTCGTTCAATATGGATTGTGCTGTGCACCATCACATGATATTGTACAGCTAACAAGTCCATATTGATAAGGCGACTCCCTATTGTACTCGGCTGTCGCTTCGTTCGATATGGATTGTGTTGTGCACCATCACATGATATTGTACAGCTAACAGATCCATATTGATAAGGCGACTTGATATTGTACTCGGCTGTCGCTTCGTTCAATATGGATTGTGTTGTGCACCATCACATGATATTGTACAGCTAACAAGTCCATATTGATAAGGCGACTCCATGTTGTACTCGGCCGTCGCTTCGTTCGATATGGATTGTGTTGTGCACCATCACATGATATTGTACAGCTAACAAGTCCATATTGATAAGGCGACTCCATATTGTACTCGGCCGTCGCTTCGTTCAATATGGATTGTGTTGTGCACCATCACATGATATTGTACAGCTAACAAGTCCATATTGATAAGGCGACTCCATATTGTACTCGGCTGTCGCTTCGTTCAATATGGATTGTTCTGTGCACCATCACATGATATTGTACAGCTAACAAGTCCATATTGATAAGGCGCCTCCATGTTGTACTCGGCTGTCGCTTCGTTCGATATGGATTGTGTTGTGCACCATCACATGATATTGTACAGCTAACAAGTCCATATTGATAAGGCGACTCCATATTGTACTCGGCTGTCGCTTCGTTCAATATGGATTGTGTTGTGCACCATCACATGATATTGTACAGCTAACAAGTCCATATTGATAAGGCGACTCCATATTGTACTCGGCCGTCGCTTCGTTCAATATGGATGGTGCTGTGCACCATCACATGATATTGTACAGCTAACAAGTCCATATTGATAAGGCGCCTCCATATTGTACTCGGCCGTCGCTTCGTTCAATATGGATTGTGCTGTGCACCATCACATGATATTGTACAGCTAACAAGTCCATATTGATAAGGCGCCTCCATATTGTACTCGGCAGTCGCTTCGTTCAATATGGATTGTGTTGTGCACCATCACATGATATTGTACAGCTAACAAGTCCATATTGATAAGGCGACTCCATATTGTACTCGGCTGTCGCTTCGTTCAATATGGATTGTGTTGTGCACCATCACATGATATTGTACAGCTAACAAGTCCATATTGATAAGGCGACTCCATATTGTACTCGGCCGTCGCTTCGTTCAATATGGATTGTGCTGTGCACCATCACATGATATTGTACAGCTAACAAGTCCATATTGATAAGGCGACTCCATATTGTACTCGGCCGTCGCTTCGTTCAATATGGATTGTGTTGTGCACCATCACATGATATTGTACAGCTAACAAGTACATATTGATAAGGCGCCTCCATATTATACTCGGCCGTCGCTTCGTTCGATATGGATTGTGTTGTGCACCATCACATGATATTGTACAGCTAACAAGTCCATATTGATAAGGCTACTCCATATTGTACTCGGCCGTCGCTTCGTTCCATATGGATTGTGTTGTGCACCATCACATGATATTGTACAGCTAACAAGTCCATATTGATAAGGCGACTCCATATTGTACTCGGCTGTCGCTTCGTTCAATATGGATTGTGTTGTGCAACATCACATGATATTGTACAGCTAACAAGTCCATATTGATAAGGCGACTTGATATTGTACTCGGCTGTCGCTTCGTTCAATATGGATTGTGCTGTGCACCATCACATGATATTGTACAGCTAACAAGTCCATATTGATAATGCGACTCCATATTGTACTCGGCTGTCGCTTCGTTCGATATGGATTGTGTTGTGCACCATCACATGATATTGTACAGCTAACAAGTCCATATTGATAAGGCGACTCCATATTGTACTCGGCCGTCGCTTCGTTCGATATGGATTGTGTTGTGCACCATCACATGATATTGTACAGCTAACAAGTCCATATTGATAAGGCGACTCCATATTGTACTCGGCCGTCGCTTCGTTCAATATGGATTGTGCTGTGCACCATCACATGATATTGTACAGCTAACAAGTCCATATTGATAAGGCGACTCCATATTGTACTCGGCTGTCGCTTCGTTCAATATGGATTGTGTTGTGCACCATCACATGATATTGTACAGCTAACAAGTCCATATTGATAAGGCGCCTCCATATTGTACTCGGCCGTCGCTTCGTTCGATATGGATTGTGTTGTGCACCATCACATGATATTGTACAGCTATCAAGTCCATATTGATAAGGCGACTCCATATTGTACTCGGCCGTCGCTTCGTTCAATATGGATTGTGCTGTGCACCATCACATGATATTGTACAGCTAACAAGTCCATCTTGATAAGGCGACTCCATATTGTACTCGGCAGTCGCTTTGTTCAATATGGAATGTGTTGTGCACCATCACATGATATTGTACAGCTAACAAGTCCATATTGATAAGGCGCCTCCATATTGTACTCGGCCGTCGCTTCGTTCAATATGGATTGTGCTGTGCACCATCACATGATATTGTACAGCTAACAAGTCCATATTGATAAGGCGACTCCATATTGTGCTCGGCTGTCGCTTCGTTCAATATGGATTGTGTTGTGCACCATCACATGATATTGTACAGCTAACAAGTCCATATTAAGGCGACTCCATATTGTACTCGGCTGTCGCTTCGTTCAATATGGATTGTGCTGTGCACCATCACATGATATTGTACAGCTAACAAGTCCATATTGATAAGGCGACTCCATATTGAGCTCGGCCGTCTCTTCGTTCGATATGGATTGTGTTGTGCACCATCACATGATATTGTACAGCTAACAAGTCCATATTGATAAGGCGACTCCATATTGTACTCGGCTGTCGCTTCGTTCGATTTGGATTGTGTTGTGCACCATCACATGATATTGTACAGCTAACAAGTCCATATTGATAAGGCGACTCCATATTGTACTCGGCTGTCGCTTCGTTCAATATGGATTGTGCTGTGCACCATCACATGATATTGTACAGCTAACAAGTCCATATTGATAAGGCGACTCCCTATTGTACTCGGCTGTCGCTTCGTTCGATATGGATTGTGTTGTGCACCATCACATGATATTGTACAGCTAACAGATCCATATTGATAAGGCGACTTGATATTGTACTCGGCTGTCGCTTCGTTCAATATGGATTGTGTTGTGCACCATCACATGATATTGTACAGCTAACAAGTCCATATTGATAAGGCGACTCCATGTTGTACTCGGACGTCGCTTCGTTCGATATGGATTGTGTTGTGCACCATCACATGATATTGTACAGCTAACAAGTCCATATTGATAAGGCGACTCCATATTGTACTCGGCCGTCGCTTCGTTCAATATGGATTGTGTTGTGCACCATCACATGATATTGTACAGCTAACAAGTCCATATTGATAAGGCGACTCCATATTGTACTCGGCTGTCGCTTCGTTCAATATGGATTGTTCTGTGCACCATCACATGATATTGTACAGCTAACAAGTCCATATTGATAAGGCGCCTCCATGTTGTACTCGGCTGTCGCTTCGTTCGATATGGATTGTGTTGTGCACCATCACATGATATTGTACAGCTAACAAGTCCATATTGATAAGGCGACTCCATATTGTACTCGGCTGTCGCTTCGTTCAATATGGATTGTGTTGTGCACCATCACATGATATTGTACAGCTAACAAGTCCATATTGATAAGGCGACTCCATATTGTACTCGGCCGTCGCTTCGTTCAATATGGATTTTGCTGTGCACCATCACATGATATTGTACAGCTAACAAGTCCATATTGATAAGGCGCCTCCATATTGTACTCGGCCGTCGCTTCGTTCAATATGGATTGTGCTGTGCACCATCACATGATATTGTACAGCTAACAAGTCCATATTGATAAGGCGCCTCCATATTGTACTCGGCAGTCGCTTCGTTCAATATGGATTGTGTTGTGCACCATCACATGATATTGTACAGCTAACAAGTCCATATTGATAAGGCGACTCCATATTGTACTCGGCTGTCGCTTCGTTCAATATGGATTGTGTTGTGCACCATCACATGATATTGTACAGCTAACAAGTCCATATTGATAAGGCGACTCCATATTGTACTCGGCCGTCGCTTCGTTCAATATGGATTGTGCTGTGCACCATCACATGATATTGTACAGCTAACAAGTCCATATTGATAAGGCGACTCCATATTGTACTCGGCCGTCGCTTCGTTCAATATGGATTGTGTTGTGCACCATCACATGATATTGTACAGCTAACAAGTACATATTGATAAGGCGCCTCCATATTATACTCGGCCGTCGCTTCGTTCGATATGGATTGTGTTGTGCACCATCACATGATATTGTACAGCTAACAAGTCCATATTGATAAGGCTACTCCATATTGTACTCGGCCGTCGCTTCGTTCCATATGGATTGTGTTGTGCACCATCACATGATATTGTACAGCTAACAAGTCCATATTGATAAGGCGACTCCATATTGTACTCGGCTGTCGCTTCGTTCAATATGGATTGTGTTGTGCAACATCACATGATATTGTACAGCTAACAAGTCCATATTGATAAGGCGACTTGATATTGTACTCGGCTGTCGCTTCGTTCAATATGGATTGTGCTGTGCACCATCACATGATATTGTACAGCTAACAAGTCCATATTGATAATGCGACTCCATATTGTACTCGGCTGTCGCTTCGTTCGATATGGATTGTGTTGTGCACCATCACATGATATTGTACAGCTAACAAGTCCATATTGATAAGGCGACTCCATATTGTACTCGGCCGTCGCTTCGTTCGATATGGATTGTGTTGTGCACCATCACATGATATTGTACAGCTAACAAGTCCATATTGATAAGGCGACTCCATATTGTACTCGGCCGTCGCTTCGTTCAATATGGATTGTGCTGTGCACCATCACATGATATTGTACAGCTAACAAGTCCATATTGATAAGGCGACTCCATATTGTACTCGGCTGTCGCTTCGTTCAATATGGATTGTGTTGTGCACCATCACATGATATTGTACAGCTAACAAGTCCATATTGATAAGGCGCCTCCATATTGTACTCGGCCGTCGCTTCGTTCGATATGGATTGTGTTGTGCACCATCACATGATATTGTACAGCTATCAAGTCCATATTGATAAGGCGACTCCATATTGTACTCGGCCGTCGCTTCGTTCAATATGGATTGTGCTGTGCACCATCACATGATATTGTACAGCTAACAAGTCCATCTTGATAAGGCGACTCCATATTGTACTCGGCAGTCGCTTTGTTCAATATGGATTGTGTTGTGCACCATCACATGATATTGTACAGCTAACAAGTCCATATTGATAAGGCGCCTCCATATTGTACTCGGCCGTCGCTTCGTTCAATATGGTTTGTGCTGTGCACCATCACATGATATTGTACAGCTAACAAGTCCATATTGATAAGGCGACTCCATATTGTGCTCGGCTGTCGCTTCGTTCAATATGGATTGTGTTGTGCACCATCACATGATATTGTACAGCTAACAAGTCCATATTAAGGCGACTCCATATTGTACTCGGCTGTCGCTTCGTTCAATATGGATTGTGCTGTGCACCATCACATGATATTGTACAGCTAACAAGTCCATATTGATAAGGCGACTCCATATTGAGCTCGGCCGTCTCTTCGTTCGATATGGATTGTGTTGTGCACCATCACATGATATTGTACAGCTAACAAGTCCATATTGATAAGGCGACTCCATATTGTACTCGGCTGTCGCTTCGTTCGAATTGGATTGTGTTGTGCACCATCACATGATATTGTACAGCTAACAAGTCCATATTGATAAGGCGACTCCATATTGTACTCGGCTGTCGCTTCGTTCAATATGGGTTGTGCTGTGCACCATCACATGATATTGTACAGCTAACAAGTCCATATTGATAAGGCGACTCCCTATTGTACTCGGCTGTCGCTTCGTTCGATATGGATTGCGTTGTGCACCATCACATGCTACTGTACAGCTAACAGGTCCATATTGATAAGGCGACTTGATATTGTACTCGCCTGTCGCTTCGTTCAATATGGATTGTGTTGTGCACCATCACATGATATTGTACAGCTAACAAGTCCATATTGATAAGGCGACTCCTTATTGTACTCGGCTGTCGCTTCGTTCAATATGGATTGTGTTGTGCACCATCACATGATATTGTACAGCTAACAAGTCCATATTGATAAGGCGACTCCATATTGTACTCGGCTGTCGCTTCGTTCAATATGGATTGTGCTGTGCACCATCACATGATATTGCACAGCTAACAAGTCCATATTGATAAGGCGACTCCATATTGTACTCGGCCGCCGCTTCGTTCAATATGGATTGTGTTGTGCACCATCACATGATATTGTACAGCTAACAAGTCCATATTGATAAGGCGACTCCATATTGTACTCGGCTGTCGCTTCGTTCAATATGGATTGTGTTGTGCACCATCACATGATATTGTACAGCTAACAAGTCCATATTGATAAGGCGACTCCATATTGTACTCGGCCGTCGCTTCGTTCAATATGGATTGTGCTGTTCACCATCACATGATATTGTACAGCTAACAAGTCCATATTGATAAGGCGACTCCATATTGTACTCGGCTGTCGCTTCGTTCAATATGGATTGTGTTGTTCACCATCACATGATATTGTACAGCTAACAAGTCCATATTGATAAGGCGCCTCCATATTGTACTCGGCCGTCGCTTCGTTCGATATGGATTGTGTTGTGCACCATCACATGATATTGTACAGCTAACAAGTCCATATTGATAAGGCTACTCCATATTGTACTCGGCCGTCGCTTCGTTCAATATGGATTGTGTTGTGCACCATCACATGATATTGTACAGCTAACAAGTCCATATTGATAAGGCGACTCCATATTGTACTCGGCTGTCGCTTCGTTCAATATGGATTGTGTTGTGCACCATCACATGATATTGTACAGCTAACAAGTCCATATTGATAAGGCGCCTCCATATTGTACTCGGCCGTTGCTTCGTTCGATATGGATTGTGCTGTGCACCATCACATGATATTGTACAGCTAACAAGTCCATATTGATAAGGCGACTCCATATTGTACTCGGCTGTCGCTTCGTTCGATATGGATTGTGTTGTGCACCATCACATGATATTGTACAGCTAACAAGTCCATATTGATAAGGCGACTCCATATTGTACTCGGCTGTCGCTTCGTTCAATATGGATTGTGCTGTGCACCATCACATGATATTTTACAGCTAACAAGTCCATATTGATAAGGCGACTCCATATTGTGCTCGTCCGTCGCTTCGTTCGATATGGATTGTGTTGTGCACCATCACATGATATTGTACAGCTAAAAAGTCCATATTTGTGTATTTGTTAAGTCAGATAAGAATCGAAATAATGTTCGCAATGTCCTTTTTTATCGGCCAATAAACAACTCTTTGTTGTTCTGATGCGAGGCTTTTTTTTTAATTAAACGCATCAGAACTTCATATCGTTGTTTATTGGCCGATGAACAATGATGAATCAACAATATATTCGAATCGAATCTTAAATATACGCGCATCAGAACGAAAAATTACAAATAAACAACGATAAAGCGAAAATATTGTGATTATAACATGACAGGACAACATATTCTGCAGTTATAATGCGAACTATATTTAACATTTTCGGAACTACTTTTGCGAGTTGCTTATTTAACAACGGATTTCTTCTTCTTTGTATATAGAAAGCTCTGCGCGTGTCATGTTAGAGTTGCTGTTTAATTTAACTTAAATAGCCAAAATAAAAGAGACATTAGCAAATTATTTAAAAATAATATTCTAACATGATATGGTAAAACACGCGCAGTGTTTTTCTAAAGACAAAGAACACTAGTTACCGTTGTTAAACTACGGTACCATTAAACAACCCGAAAAATATATTTCGGATTATAATTGCGAAATATGTTGTCAGGTCATGTTAGAATCGAAATAATCTTCGCATTAACGTTGTTTATTGACTAATAAACAACAATTTGTCGTTCTGATGCGGTATATTTATTTATGATGCGGTACAATTTATTAGCCGATAAACAACTCTAAATCGAAAATTATTTAAGTATATTTTACATGTTCTATAGCGAATGAATGCAATTTGTTTCAATGAAAATATTCACTTTCCAAATACAATAAGGTGATTTGTTTATCAACATATGTCTGTCGTCTGGAAAATCCAGTGTCGGTTTACTAAGTAATCGTATTACATGTATAAAAGGCAAATCTGCCAAAGCACATTTATATTTGATCTTATTCATAAACATAAATAAATGAAAATTCAGTCAATACTGTCGATTATCAAATCTTTTAAACGTAATAATTATTTATAAAATTGATCGATCGGCTAAGGTCATTTTGACAATTTGTTAGCTCGACTATTCGAAGAATAGGTAAGCTTTCTAACTGCCCCCCGGCGTCGGCGTCCGCGTCTGGATTTGGTTAAAGTTTTTATTCAAAACTACATAAGTTATTCACTTGATAATTGCAATATACTTTTGTCATCAACCATCAACTCCAGTGTCAGGGGCAACATTCCCTATAACTCTTTTTTGTATTGTTACAGAGTTATGCCTAGATTTTCTGTTTAAAGTTAATATTCAAATATTGTGTAGCTGCAGAACTGCATAAGTTATTCACTTGAAACTTGGAATATACCTTTGGTATCAACTCCAGTATCAGGGGCAACATTCCCCATAACTCTGTTTTGTATTTTGACAGAGGTATGCCCCTTTCCACATAGATTTTCTGGTCCAAGTTGATATTCAAAAGTTGTGTAACTGCAGATCTACATTAGCTATTCACTTGAAACTTGGAATATACCTTTGTCATAAACTTCAATATCAGGGACCCCCTACTTATAACTATGTTTTGTGACAGAGTTATGCCCCCTGTTTACATAGATTTTCTGGTTAAAGTAAGTATTCAAAACTCTTGTAACGAAAAACTACAAAGTTATTGACTACATAAGTATCTACTTGAAACTTGTGTATAATTTGATTAAATAGTTGCCATTATTCAATTTTGTATTTCAACAAATGTATGCCCCTTCCACTTTCCTAAATATGTACCAACTGAAATACGTCAAACAGTGGAGCGTGCTGTCCTCTGACAGCTCTTGTTGTTTCTGCTTTGATGAAACATATTGACAGTATTTGTGTGCGTGAGGAGTTTTGCCTAGTATATGTTCGATAGAACTTCCCTGTACATGAAGTGATAAAAAGCGTCTGAGATGCCAAAGTGTTTGCAATGTAATATTGTATATATTTATTTTAAATGCATTGGCAATAAATTATCCTACGGCAATTACCCCCTACCTCTGATTCAAGTATGGCAGTTGTTAGTTACTGCATAAGTATGAGCACTTAGTGCTGGTAAACAAACAAACAAACCACACCAATAACCATGTATTTGCTCTGAATCATACACAGTACAGTTGCATTTTAGCCATATGCAAAAACGCCACGGTGCTATACATGGATGAGCGTAATATGAACTGAGGCAATTATGAAGTTAACAAAGAATATAATAGCCCTAGCAAAGTAATAAATATCACAGTGCTTTGGAACATGTGCTCGATAAATACAAAAAATAGTGGAATTTTATTGCAAATGTTTTGTCAAAATCTTTTCTTTGTCATAATAAACTCCTGTTATAGAGTGTTTCCTAATTTCGAACATTTAGGCTTAACAAAAATAATGATTGTTTCTCAAGCAGCGCCGCATTTTTTTTATGGCCAGCCACGAATTTGACTGAATGCCAAAAAAATGTATTAACTATTTTTTGACGATCGCGCCCGGGTTTTAAAGGAGCAGTCCAAAAATATGTTAATAAAAATAAAACTTGACAGAAAGTGTTTCTAATGGGAATGTTACCAAACAAAATGCAAAATCTACGCATTGAAATTTGAGAATCATTAACATTTTGGTAACTTGCTATCGTCTATTTACTGTATGCATCTGGTGATGACTCTTGAGTAAATCAGCATATACGTTATAGTTTATTCCGTTCGTACCAAGTGCTTTTGAACAATTTCTTTCGTAACTAAGAAACAGATTTTGGACGAATAAACACCATAACGTAGCGGAAGAAGAGTAACCCGGTGTAGATTTCGGTAATTCCAGTAAATTTATTCCTGTCTGATTTAATGATATAAATCGGATATACACAAATTGTGAAATACTGTGTAAATTAAAAAAAAGTAATATTCGATTGGGAACCTTTATAAATATCGTTTATTTGTTTAGTTAAACTTTTGTTTCGTAGATGCTTTTGCTTGTGTTATAGGAATCCTATATTTTTTGAAGAAATCTGTGTCAATGTAAGTCCTATGGAAACAAATGAAAATGCCAGCTGCATTGACAAGTGTTGATTTTCTTTTCCAAAAATTATTGGTGATTTATTGCAAAAATAATTTGTATTTTTGACAGATATAAAACCATGAATTACGAAAAAATAAATTCTATAAATAGAAGTCCTTTAATGCTGATGGTGTATCAATTTGAAGGCACTGATGTTAATCATGAACATTCAAATTGATAATCTTGTTTACGTCAGCTTGCATAAATGAACGTTTGTGATTAATAAATTTATATTTAGAGTTGTATAAAAAGGGATGCATGTACGTTGTTATTAAAACTTAAAATCATCTTTAATCTGTTTACTTATTTACTTGTTTTACTAAGCCATTACATTGTGCCAATAGAGAAGAGTAGGAGAAAAAACAAATACTTCAATAAAAATAATTCGCCCTCCCTCCTGATTTTTTGGAAAAAGTGCCTGAGAAACAAATCATTAATTGTTTAGCCTTACAACTACTAGCATATAATCCTCAACTTGGACAACAGATAACCTTAGGGCTTAAAATTTATTGCTGGTTTGCCCTCTTCAGACTGAAAATAAATGGTCGCGACTTAAATAGTGTTTACTTCTTACATGCGAATAGACTATAATTGTGAAACTGGACCCGCAAATCGGATGTATAGTATGTGATTTTAAGAACAAGCCTTTAAAACCTATCCAACAATATGCCATTCACAGACATTATCAGTGATGAAAACAACGAGAGGCTCCGAATCGTGAGTGACCTCGCAACTAGCCTTTCAACATTATTATAATGTTATGCATCTGCTTTTCATTCAGATTTTGCTTATAATTTATACACTTTTTTACATAATAACTGCTTTATTTATGATATTTTTCTTGATGATTACTCATTATAAGATCTGTATTCGCGTGGGTCACAATCGTTATGTACGATCTTTATTCGTGGTGATCCGATAGTAAACGATAAGTATTCCCGATGATCACGATGATCATGTACGATATTGTTCATTATGATCACTTAGTGAACGATCTTTATTTGTGGTGAATAGATACTGAACGATCTATCGTCATGACAGTCAGTGTACGAAACATTGTTTATGACGATCACATACTGTATGATTTTTGTTTATGATGATCACTTAGTGAACGGTCTTTATTCGTGATGATCATAGTATGTAAGATCTTAATTACCCGTGATCACGTACAGCACAGTCTTTATTTGTACGGCCTGTATTCCCTATGATCACTTTTTTATGATCACTTAGTATAAGATCATTCACCCATTCCCATAATGTACGACCTTTATTCAGTATGATCATGTGATATCAACATTGTAAGACATTTGAATAAAATGTCCTGATATTGCAATTGTCTGTGTTGCCATGGCTTGTGATAAGCTAAACTAAATCGTTGACAAATTAGACCGATAACACTCAAAATATATAATAAAAGTGGTTGTGCTGGTGGTGCTTTTTGTATGTTATGTCGATGTGTCCCCTGATTGTGTCACGACGTTGTGTCGCCTGGTTGTGTTACGTCGTTGTGTCGCCTGGCTGTGTCACACCGTTGTGTCGCCTGGTTGTGTCACGCCGTTGTGTCGCCTGGTTGTGTCACGCCGTTGTGTCGCCTGGTTGTGTCACGCCGTTGTGTCGCCTGGTTGCGTTACGTCGTTATGTCGCCTGGTTGTATTCCGTCGACGTGTATCCTAGTTGTGTCACGTCGTTGTGTCGCCTGCACCCAATTGTATAAACAGTGGTATATTTTACCACGGTTAAATATTAACCCAGGTATATTTGGGGTAATTCTGGTTAGGTAACCGTTATTTGTAAGTCGATTGTATAAAACCACTTTACCGCAAAGTAACCAAACCACGCAGAGTGTAATTTAATCGCTGGTTAAACTAACCAGAGCATTCCCATAATGCATTTCAATATGACGTACATTTGGCGCGTTATGTCAGACGACGAGTTTGTAAACAAACAATATGGTCATCAATGACAGTAACGTTAGTGTATCTAAGAGGGCGAAACAGTTCTCGTACAGTGAGATCGAAGTGCTGGAAAGTAGCATGCAAATACACTTAAATCGACTCACCACTAAGCATGCCAGCGGGGGTATAAACAAGAACAGAAAAGCCATGCAAGAGAAAATATGGAGGGAAATAACGCACCAAATTAACCCGATTGGAAATAGGCCGCGGACGGTAGATCAAGTGAAGGAGAAGTGGCGAAATATGGTACAATATTTATAAATTATATGGATCAACGATTATATTTCGTTTATATTAATTTATTTCTATAAATAACAAATTGAATATTGTGTGTACATAAACAGATATCAATAAAAGGATGCATCACTTTTGTGCAAATAATGACATTTTATTATCATTTGTCTAAATTAACCATTCTGTACAGTATACACTAGATATTTGCAAAAAAAAGACTACACCGATGAACGGATAAGTCTGACTCAGACTGGTGGTGGCCCTCTACCCCCTGCAATGTCTGCTACGAGCCAGGGGATTGTAGATCTGATGTCGGGACTGGCATCGTTTAGCGGCATCCCTGGGGCTGCAAGCTGTGAGAGCCTGATCGCTGGTATACCTGTTGCTTTTAACTGTTTTAGTTGCTGTTGATATCAGCGATGTTTTGTATTGTTAACTGTAAAAATGTCATATGTCTTAGTGAGTTTAATCCCAGTACTATGTTCATAATATAAAATAATGTCTGCCACAATGCCCTTGTCGATGGATATCCCAAATCGCCACCGTATAGCCACTTTTATCACTTAAATTAACTGAAATGCTCAAATAATCCAATTTTGTTTAAATCTGTTTTATCATGTCGTTCAAAAGGTATACATAGCTTATGTTATTATGTTAGTATTTCCGACAATACATAAATATTTAATAAGTTGTCCACATTTACTATGAATGTCAATTTGGTTAATTTGTTTTATATACGTTTAAATATTATTACAGCTCCAACTGAAGTTCCTGTAGCCAACAACGGGAACAGCAATATGCAAATCATTTTGTGGGATGGTATGCATTTCTTTTCATATAACCATTTTAAATAAGATTTGCAGAGTGTAACCGCATTTTGTTATCAATATTCACGTATTCACACCCGGATTGTCACACACACATTACACATTATTAAACCTTGTCCGGAATGCGTTGTTATTTGTTGTTAGTTTTTTAACATTCTACATCTATGTTTTAAAGCAACTGTTATTCGCATTCACACTTTAATCACGTATGATGCAAATTTTAAAATCCAATTATAGGCTTGTTTCATTTTGGAATGTAAAAAAACATCCGTGAAGTCGACTCATAAAATGAACAACAATCCGACGAAAAATACTATCTGAACTGTGTAGAATATGAAGATTTTCTATATGGGCACGGGTATTTTAGGATCGTGTAACTATTTTGCAAAGAACATTTATTTAGTTGACTCTAGTAATTTATATATGTATAGTTACTTCAAACTATTAAAATATAATAAACATTATAAAGAATGTCATTGTCTGTTTATATGTGCCCATATGTTGAAATACGCGAATTAACGTTCATTGGAATGTACCAATATTTTATGTCATCAATTGTTCCTGTTTAGTAAAACTGAGTGAGGTTCTACACGGGGATATTGCTTATTTTATTTAACTTTATCATTTAATTGGTAATAATAAAATCGGGTTTGTTTACAGGTGCTCAGAGCGTGCCTGTGTAATGAAGGTATTATTATTACAGTAATATATTTGAAATAATAAATATGTCAGTTCATTTAAATTCCTTTATAGTGCAACCGATAGTAATATAATACTAATTATAGTGCAACCTATAATAATTTACTACTACTACTTCTACCACTACTACAACTACTACCACTAGTACCACTACTACTACTACTACTACTACTACTACTACTACTACTACTACTACTACTACTACTACTACTACTACTACTACTACTACTTCTACTAATAATAATAATAATAATAATAATAACACTAATATTCATAATATAAAACACTTCAACTACTACTTCCTCAACTGATCATAATTTCTATAATTTCTCTAATTTCTATTTAACAGGTTTGCCAAAAAGTCCAGTTGTGAGGATTGCCGGTACATCTGTATTTCTAATTTATATTCTTCTTAATTCCTATTTAAAATAAACGTCTGTATATTGGGTGCATGTTTGGCAACCATAAATATTGTGTTGCATTCAACATAATGAAATAAACAAACATTGTATGTGCTTTCATATTTGCTGACTATATTTGCATGATTCTTATAAACAACATACAAGCTGTCATTTATGCCGGAGCAAACAATACATATTCTGAAATAATTTTATAGATGATGCTCCAGAAAATGAAGACAACGCCGGTTTTTGTAATTATGCAACTGCAAATATTCCAAAATCCAAACGGACTGTAGAAAAATAGAGTGGAAAGGTATCATTCATATAGCAAAAATCATTCAATAAATCAAAAAGTCGGAATTTACACAAGACGGTCAAAATGGCCCTTGGACGCTCACCTTTGTGTAATAAATAATTAAGCAAGTGATTGAATAACAATAAAACTGCACAAATGTATATTTTTCGTCCTTTAACGCATATTTACTGTTTATAACATGAAGATTTGAGAGGGAGCGTGGTGTAGATTTGTGCGTCACTTGTCTGTTGCTACCTTATAATTATTAACTTATAAACATAACGTACATGTATTATTGCAGGCCAACAACGTTAAAGGATCTACAGATGAAATATTACAAAAAAGCAATTGAGGTCCCGGAGGCACAGCTTGACTGCTGGACAAAGTGTTCCAGACTGGCGGACGCCTTATTGGAAAAAATGGGTTAATTTTAGAGATGGCAACCGATGTTCGAATATCCAAATAATAACACATATTAGAATATGTTAAAGTATTCGAATACTTACATGTCCGATTAATTGAGTTTTAATACGCATTCAAAATACAGTATATGTCAATGTTAGCATGCAAATATCAAGCCTTGATGTCGCCTTTGCTTCACTAGTACGCAGGATAGTTGTCAAAGTCGACCTAGCACACTGTTGTTAATTATTACTTAATGTTAATTCTATTATGTGGCCTATCGTCTCTTTATCAGTAGTAGGAGATCAAAGCGTCTTGTGGATGCTAATTGGTGTTACTGCTTACATGTGCCTTGAAATAACGCATCGCGTCCCTAGGTATATCCGATGGTTTGTTGTACTCTGAACACATGTTTGCAAGTCGAGGGAACAGGCGGCATAGTTGTCAACAAGCATACAATTAATCGAAGGCTTACTCTTGTTCAAATGTAATACAAAACGTATTTCTGAATAGGAAGCGCTGTGTCCGTGTATTCGCCGAGGTTTTCTAGCCGTACGTTTGTAGTAATTACATACCGCAAGTCTTCTTAACATTACCATAATAATAATAATAATAATAATAATAATAATAATAATAATAAGAATAATAATAATAATAATAACTGCAACCGACGATCAAATATTCTAATACCTTATCAATAAAATATTCGAATATCAATTGTGCTATTCGTTGCCATCCCGAAATATTAGATCTAAATAAATAATTTATACCCCAGAAAACGTTTTATATTCTGGTATATTAACTTAATACACCATACTATCAAACGTTGTCTGGGATATAAATTATTTATTTAGGTCTAAGGTTTGTTTATCTCAGTTTATATATTACTGGTCTGGAATTAAAAAAAACTATAAATCAAACTGTTGTTATGTTGACACCCAATACTAAGTCTTAATACTAACTAAAATCAGCTGAAGTACATGCTTGTGATGTGGGCCCTAACACCGCCGCCATCCATCTGTCCCTGGTCTTGCTCGGGCTGTGGTTGGTCGTCCAGAACTTCATCAATATCATCTGGTTCCTTCCACAGGATGGACAGGTTGAACAGAATGGCACAGACCACTATGATTTTGCTGCCCTTTTCTGGTTTCATTCTTATCTGCTCAAAAGATTAAATGAACACACCGTCAATTGAGCGATAATGCAACTTGATGGCACGGTTCGATTTTCATTGAAAATGTAAGTGTACAATATTTTGGATCATTGTTTGTGTAAACCAAATCACATATATCACATGGAATGTTTTTCTTTTGTCTAAAAGCAGCCTTTAACTTTAATATGCATGTCCCATTAAATTTAAATTAAAACGGGTATCTACATCATTGCTTAATGTAGGCAACGTATACCTCTGAGTGAAGTACATGGAATTTCCGCTTCCACATTCCGAACACCCGTTCGATGAGGTTGCGGGTTCCCGTATGGACATGATTGTACCTCTGTTCTGCGTCACTGACTGCATAAGACACGTGGTTACATACAATTGCTTTTATATATAATTAAAAAATAGAAAGTATAATGTAATACGTGTATTAATTAACATACATACATACATTAATACTCCCCTTGATATATACAATAACACACTTAAACCATTTGAGCATAATATA